>BTPG01000008.1:128913153-129055653 GCA_036245525.1 Semisulcospira habei
CGCCTTCCGGAGGAAGGCAGCCTCCAAGAACTTGGCGCTGGCTACACCCTCTACTGGTCAGGCAGGCCTGCATCAGAAAGACGGCTCTCAGGCGTGGGCTTCATGGTCAAGACCCCCATTGCGACTAAGTTGGAAAACCTACCAACGGGTCACTCCGACCGCATCATGTCCATGCGCCTCCCACTGAGACACCAGCAATACGTCACCCTTCTCAGTGTGTACTCCCCAACCCTCCTGGCAGAGCCTGCAGAAAAAGACAAGTTCTACTCTGACCTGCACAGCCTCCTGCAGAGCACCCCTGCAGACGACAAAGTCATCATCCTTGGCGACTTCAACGCCAGAGTGGGCCAAGACTCTGAAGCCTGGAAAGGAGTCCTCGGCAAGCATGGCGTTGGGAACTGCAATGACAATGGTCGCCTACTGTTGGAGCTCTGTGCAGAGCAGCAACTTGTCATCACCAACACTACTTTCCAGCAAAAGGACAGTCGAAAGACCACCTGGATGCATCCTCGCTCCAAGCACTGGCACCTTATCGACTATGTCCTAGTGCGTCAGAGGGACCGCAGTGACGTCCTCCTCACCAGAGTGATGCCCAGCGCAGAGTGCCACACTGACCACCGCCTTGTTCGCTGCAAACTCAGGCTCCGCCTCAAGCTGAAACCCAAGAAAGGGGGCCCCCCAAGAAAAAGCTTGATGTTGCCAGCCTTCAGCGTGACGACAAGAAAGCTGCCCTTCAGGCCGATTTACAGCGCATGCTCAAAGACACAGCTGATCCAGCAGACTCCTCCCCTGAAACACTCTGGGAACAACTGAAAACTGCTGTTGTAAAATCATCTGTGGAAGTCTTGGGCTTTGCTAGAAAGAGGAACAAAGACTGGTTTGACGAAAACGACGTAGAGATCCAGGAACTTCTAGCAAAAAAAAGAGCCGCCCACCAGGCCCACCTAGCCCAGCCTTCCTGCCCTGTGAAGAAGTCTGCCTTCCGCCTCATCTGCAGCAGTCTCCAGCTCAAGCTTAGAGAGCTCCAAAACGAGTGGTGGACCAGACTCGCACAGAGGACCCAGCTCTGCGCTGACAACGGTGACTACAGGGGCTTCTACGAAGCACTGAAAGCAGTGTATGGCCCTAGGCACCTGGTACAAAGTCCCCTGCGAAGCGCTGATGGACAGGCACTCCTCACAGATAATACCTCCATCTTGAACCGCTGGTCGGAATACTTTCAGGACCTCTTCGGCGCTGAACGCACTGTTCAAGAAACAGTCATCCTCCAAATCCCACACCTTCCACTAAAGGTTGAATTGGACGAACCGCCCACCGCCGAAGAGACCCTCACAGCCATCCACCAGCTCAAGAGTGGCAAAGCAGCAGGCATTGACGGAATCCCGCCAGAGATCTGGAAATATGGAGGCCCAGCACTGCACAACAAGCTCCACGACCTCTTTCTCTGCTGCTGGGAAAAAGGAACACTACCAAAGGATCTCCGTGATGCAGTCATCATCACCCTGTACAAGAACAAAGGAGAGAAGTCTGCCTGCTCTAATTATCGTGGAATTACCCTGCTGTCCATTGCCGGGAAAATTCTCGCAAGGTTGTTCCTGAATCGGCTGGTACCTGCCATCGCTGAAGACCACCTCCCAGAGGGCCAGTGTGGCTTCAGAGCCAACAGGAGTACCACCGACATGGTCTTTGTGCTGAGACAGCTTCAGGAGAAGTGCCGCGAGCAGAACAATGGGCTGTACGTAACGTTTGTCGACCTAACAAAAGCGTTTGACACTGTGAGCAGGCAAGGTATGTGGCAGATCCTGGAACGACTAGGTTGTCCCCCAAAGTTCCTCAACATGATCGTCCAGCTCCACGAGGACCAGCAAGGCCAGGTCAGACTAAACAGTGACCTCTCAGAACCATTCCCCATTCGCAACGGCGTGAAGCAAGGCTGCGTGCTGGCACCGACCCTCTTCACCATCTTCTTCAGCATGATGTTGAAGCAGGCCACAGTGGACCTCGACGATGACGACGCAGTGTACATCAGGTATCGTCTCGATGGCAGCCTGTTCAACCTCAGACGACTGCAGGCCCACACCAAAACCCTAGACCAACTGATTCGTGAGCTGCTCTTCGCTGATGACGCTGCCCTCGTTGCACACACAGAGAGAGCCTTGCAGCGCATTACGTCCTGCTTCGCAGATGCTGCCCAGCTCTTTGGACTTGAGGTCAGTCTGAAAAAGACAGAGGTCCTTCATCAGCCGGCACCCAAGGAAGAGCATCGCCCTCCCCACATCACCATCGGCGAGTCCGAACTGAAGTCTGTACACCAGTTTACCTACCTTGGCTGCATCATCACGTCAGACGCCAAGCTGGACAAGGAACTGGACAACAGGCTGGCAAAAGCGAACAGTGCTTTCGGGCGACTATTCAAGCGGGTGTGGCACAATCAACAGCTGAAAAAAGGCACCAAGATCAGCGTGTACAGAGCTGTCGTCCTCACCACCCTGCTGTACGGTTCCGAGTCCTGGGCCCTCTACCGCAGCCAACTACGACTCCTCGAACGCTTTCACCAGCGCTGCCTGCGTACCATCCTCAGCATTCACTGGAGTGACTATGTCACCAACGTCGAGGTCCTTGAACAGGCGGAAACTGTGAGCATCGAGGCTTTGCTGCTGCGGACACAGCTTCGCTGGGCGGGGCACGTCTCCAGGATGGAGGATCATCGCCTACCCAAGATCACTCTGTTCGGCGAGCTCGCCACTGGACACCGAGACAGAGGGGCACCAAAGAAGAGATACAAAGACGGTCTCAAGAAGTCACTCAGTGCCTGCCAAATCGACCACCGCCAGTGGTCTTCGCTTGCTGCGGACCGTGACACCTGGCGCTCCACCATTCACAAGGCAGCCGTCTCCTTTGAAGACTCTCGCAGAGCTAACCTTAAGGACAAGCGGCTCAGAAGAAAAAACAGAGTTGTCGTAACTCAGAACCCTGACCAGACCTTCCCCTGCAGCCACTGCGGTCGAACCTGCCTGTCCCGGATTGGCCTCCGCAGCCACGAAAATGCCTGCAGACGACGTGGGCAAGCCCTATAGAATCTTCGTTCGCGAAGTCAAGCCAAGAGTCGATTCGCAGAATAACCGGTATTATTATTATATGCTGACCTCTTGTGAAACTTGACTTTCCCGAGCGGTCATCAAAATAAGTATGCAAGGAAAGGTCTTATCAACAGGTACCAAGTTTGAGTTGGAAATTTAAAATAGCATTTGCGATTTAAAAAAAATTATTTATCTAATTTTTATTTATTTATTTATTTATTTATTTTATTTATTTATTTATTTTGGGGGGTGGGGGCCCTGGCGGGGGTGGGGGGGGGGTGGGCGGGGGGGGGGGGGGTTGAAAATATGGCTTTTCTTTTTCTTTTTTCTTGGCCCTGTGACCTTGACCTTTGGAGGTCACTGAAACTGGTATGTTTAGAAAAATCTTGCCACAAAGTATCCTTAGGCCAAGTTTCAAGACTGTGGCTTGTACAGTCTCCGAGAAAATGCCAAAGTTAAAGTTTACCACGGACAATGGACAAAGACGGCTGACGGACTTACTTTGCTATCACACGAGAGTCAAAAGAAAGGAAGGTGCCAGATTAGTCATGCACTACCCTTCAGCAGGTATGGTCGCTTCATCTCCTGCAATGATCAGCCAAACACTCTACACTTGTTACTACCTGAATCTGCTCTACATCATGCGGAGCAAATCAAGGCAGGAAACCTGTGTGGCGCTAACCATTGAGCTCTCATGATAAATCTACCTCCTGCGGCCGATGATTTGTATAGTTGATAATGGGACCTCTCAAATTCTGAATGAAATAAGTAACAACCAATTTCTTTGACAAACACACAATAGGATTGCTTTGTAAGCACTGCTCTGATTGGTTGACTGAGTAGGTGCAGAAACACGTACTAACTGAATTAGTATATGTACTCACTGGATCACTGTGTGAACTCTGATTGGCTGCTATAGTACATGATTAGTTTATTACGAGTTATGCTTTGCCAGTGGTTCTTGGCGCCTCTCGGGTCCAATCAAAGGGGTCAATGTCGGAAGTAAGAGTCGTGGGCTTTAGTCTGAGACTCTTAACTCCGATATTGACACCCCTGGTCGAACCCGAGAGGCGCCAAGAATCACTGGCAAAGCCAAACTCGCAATACAACGATTTTGTCTTCAACTGTAATAAGTATTGAGCGCGATGTATAACCTTGAAATAACTCGTGCGTGTGATGTAGACGCAACTCTCAATACTTTCGAATGTCGATCGCCTGGAAATTCTCTCTCATGTATTTTATAATTTAAAAGACATTTTCAGTTATTCTTTTCTATGAAATAGGTAATACAGGCCGAACACAACGCGTGCATATATAGTTATTTTGTTGCACAAGCCCCTCAATTCTTATTTATCCAGCTTTTTGTTTCTTCGCCGTTTCGATTACGGTCAGTACAGCTGAGCATAGGGTCCTTGTTGAATTTTCCTGTAGTTGATAGTATCTAACTTATCCAATTATTCAGGTCTTTTTTGTATGAAACAGGTACCAACGGTATCACAGAACACCTGCATATACAGTCCGATACGCTTAAGTCGAACACTTTAAGTCGAACAACGCTTAAATCGAACGAAATTTTTTTCCCCCGACCAAAGCTGTTCTTTCTATGACTAATTTTACAACGGATAAATCGAAATCAGTTAAGTCAAACGTGTTTCTAGGCTCAAAAGTCGAATAAGTCGAACTACTTTCTGTAGGGTAATAAAAGACAGGTCCCACCCAGGTATGCATCCTGCCGTTCTGGTTCCGATGCCTATTAGCATCCGAGCATGAAGTCGAAATGTGTAAAGCACTTAGGGGAGTTTCGATCGGTATTCGTAGTTAGTAACTACAGGCTCCGATTTACTCATCAAGTAACCGGCCTACAATTCTCAGTCCACTCCTTGGTGTATTCCTCTGTGTTGCATTCCGTTCCTTACATCTGGACCTAATAATTGTTGTCGGTGTGGTTAATGCATGTATCTGTGGCTCCTGACGCGGCATAATTGATGTGATGTATGATCGCTTTCAAATCCTTGCAAGATCCAATTAGTTCAATTATGTTCATGTCGGGGTATGATTGTATCAATGCGTCTTCTTTTCCCACGCTTGTGCCTGTCAAGTCGATGAGCATTTTCTAATCAGCGGGTCTTAGCCGCGATAAGACACCAGAAAGCGTCAAAAAGGCTACACAATGTACAATACAGTACACTACAATACAGCACAGAATAAACTACAATGCAAAACAATATAAAGCGTAGTAGTACAAAACATGAAGGAGTACAAATACGAGAGAAGATTACCCTACACGCGTACGCACCCAACCCCAACCCCCCCCCCCCACCCCCCCTCACACACACACACACACACGTAAACACAGACGCACTGCCAGGCTAAGCCACAACGTACGAGTAATCTTCAGTTTTGGAGAAAAAAGGAGGAGATTACCATACTATGAGAGATTCGAAAAGGTGAAGAAGTACCAAGAAGGAAGTGTATGTGGAGTAGTGGTTACTAACAGAAAAGTGCTCTGTAATGAAACCACAGTCTTTTACATTTTTCAGTTCGGCTTTGGATCCCATATCTGTACTTTTCCACTTTAAAGCGACTTTTTATACAGTTAATGAAGTGTTCAATTCTTGGCTGAGTTTCACAGAAGTCGCCAGGAAAGTTCCGCGTATTACGGTGTCTGTCTGAGTCTCTTTATTTCAGGCGTCAGTAACTTCTGACGTGCTTTTTGTAAGAAAACCTTCTATTCGGTTCTTTTTGTCTGTTTGAAGATACTTTTTCATATCGTATTCTTATCTTGAAGAAAGTTGTGTGTTATGAACATAATTTTGGTCCGTGGAAAAAACAACGATTAAGTCGAACAACTCTGTGAAAAGTTCTACTCATCCGTCATATGGATAAGTGGAACGACGGATAAGTCCGAAAGAAAGCAAAATTCCCCTGCAGGTTCGACTTAAGCGTCGTCGACTGTAGTTCTGTTTGTTGTGTAACCCCCAAAATTTTTATTTATTGGCATCTTTTTGTTTAGAGGTTTGACTGAATGAAAATTAGGGTATGTTTGTACTGTGAAATGTGATTGGCCAAAGATGTATTTGAAGAGAACACTTTGCTCAGCGAGTAACGTCATCGTAACATGTAATAAGCGAATCGAATGTTACTTGAAGAAGACCCGTTACAGGCGATCAGGGAAAAAAGTCGAATAGAGCCAGGCCAATGAGAAAAGGTGTAAAGAGACTGAAAGAAGACGAGTACTACTAATGTAGTACAGGTAATATTTATTTACTTCGTATAGCCATGGCTATCCATACGAGACTCCGTCCTAGTATTTGATGACCGTGGAAAGATTAAAATCGACATGACTTGGTATGTACTGACCACGATTAACACTGATGCAGCTAAACATACATAGCTTCAAACGATTATTGGTGACATTTGGTAGTGTACTGGCTCTGTGAATCTCTGGTAAGAATGCAAATCTGTTGCAAACAGTTTTCCGACTGTGTTGTCATGCTTGATCCAAATAATCCCATCTGTAATTTAAAATGCACGATTTACGAAGTCTGATAAAAGACTTACCGTTTTGTTCGCAGACACAGGGTTTCAACTCTGTATTCATTTTTTTCCCCAAGGTCGAGCAAAAACTCAGGCACTTGCCAGCTGCACAACTTCCACTGTGACAAAAGCAAATTGCAGTGAACTTGGGAAACGGCAAAACACCAGGCGACCTCAATTTTTTTTCTCGTCATATCGGAAATTTGTTGCAAACAAAGCAATAAAGAAGTGTGGTCGAGGTCCCAGAGAAAGCATTATTAATTTATTCATCTATCCAACCATTTCCTTTTTAAAACAAGCTGACTGTAAATTATTCCAAATGCATACAGTGTATACAGCTGGTGACCATTTTCTTTCCTTCAAAGACATGCACTCAGGCATGTAACCACTCACGTGCGCACGCACACACACACACACACACACACACACACACACACACACACACACACACACAAACAAACATATGCATGCACACACACACACACACTCACACACACATACACACACACACACACACACACACACACACACACACACACACACACACACAAAATCCGCAGAAAATTTCATACTGCACGCAAATACACACAGAAATCATACTTTTTCATTTAACCAACTATTTTATAATTGTACAAGCAAAGCTGAATTTAAATCATTCAACTTGAAAGACAAATGGTGATGTAGGGGAAAGGCGGCAAAGTTGAAACGGTCAGGTATAATGGAACAGGCCGATTTCTCTGCTTCCTTAGAGCTACCGCCCGTACGTAAATTTCACCTACTAAAATGGTGAAGAGCGACAAAATGACAAAGCGGTAGGCAAATTTTAAAACAAATTACAGTCTGTCATATAATTTTTTGGGTCTGAAGAATCGTCGTGATATGAATATTCTGGTTGCTTACTTCAGTGGAAGTAGTGTTCCATCGAAAGCTACAGGTATTGTGTAAATTCTGAGGGGGGGGGGGGAAGATTGGGGTGGGAGGGGGGGGGGGGCAACATTTTACTTGACACAAAGACCTCGCAACATTTTACTTGACACAAAGACCTCGCGAAGCCAGAGTTTCCTTCCCAGGGGCCGGGGGGGGGGGGGAGGAGGGGGCGGGGAAGCAAGAAGGGATGATGGGGGGTGGGGCAGGGGGGAGACTGGAGGGAGTAGGCTCATTTTCTGACCACCTGCCAAAACATACACATGATGTGGGGGGGGGTGGGGTGGGATGGGGGACTAGGCGTGCCAGCCGTCTGTGACATCCTCTTTTACCTTCTTGCCACCCACCAAAATATTGAGAAGTGTGTGTGTGGGGGGGGGGGAGGGGGGCGGTCTTTGCATGGCACATGGTACAACTCTAAAAAGCCATATTGGTGGAGGCAACAAATATGCTATCCGAAATGCATGAAATGCAATAATAACTCGCCGAGCACACTCTTCACATGGACATTTTTTTCACTAGAAGAGACAGAATTGAAATTGTTTTTTTTTTTTTTTTTTTTTTTTTTTTTGGGGGGGGGGGGGGGGGGGGGGATGGCTGGAAAACACTTGCTAATGATGTATTTACATTTAGCTACGCGACAGCGGCGCAGAAGGCCACACGGCAAGAAAGTAGCTGAGCAGCCGTCACAAAATCGCTTTGTGTGTTTCCACATGGCAGCGCGACATGCGGCATTGCGGCCCTGTTGTTTAGAATTGTTGCAATTTGTTGTTGTGTACTGAAAACCGCGCTACGTTTACAGCGAAATCGCTTTTGAATCGTTTTAAATCGCTCGATGGGGCGATACAATTTTCTTTCGCATCGCTGTCGCTTGTCGCAAAGCAATCGCGCCGCTGTCACGCCGCACAAATAGATCGCTTTCAAATCCTTGCAAGATCCAATTAGTTCAAATAGAAACACTCCTTTATTTCTAAGTTCTTGATTCGTGTTGCTATCGCGCCACTTTATGGAAACACCCTCTAAAGCTGCTTATGAACCGCTACCCTGAAATATGTCTTAGGCAACCTGAACCCACTTCGATCAAAAGAGCCTTTGGATTAAACAAGATTTTGTGTGTTGTTGTTTTTTTCTTCCCATGAACCCCTGATGCCGATCGAAGCTCACTAGTTCATATCTGCCACCATTTATAACATGGACAAAACATGTTATCTTCCAAAAAAAAAAGAAAAAACTACCAAGTGAGTACGAAAAAGCACTGTCAAGGGAGAGAAGTGTGCATGATAGACCAATGATCATAGATCTACTTTGGTCCAAGCACACACACAAAAAAAAGATAGGAAAGAGGGGGCGCTAAGTAAGAGACTGAAAGCAATGCATATGGAAGCCCCCCCCCCCCCCCCCGAAGGGGGGCGTATCACATATCCACTGTTCCAGCCCCTAGGTGCATGGAAATTTAAATCTAGGTCCCCCAAGTGGGGGTCCAGATATTGAGCCGGTGTGGACAGCTGTTTCGGTCTTGGCGACCTCTTCAGCACACCATCGGCAATACTGGAGGAAGAGAAGGAATTTCTGCTTACCTGCAAAGAAGACCACATTTTACTGTGGTTTCTGAAGGGGCATACATTCCATGCCTCCACCTAGAGCTAAATTTCCATGCACCCTAAGAGAGAACCTACTAAAAAGGGGGAAGGGGTTGCAGTCGAAATTGTGGTAAAAAACTAGACCGAAAGGGTTGACTGCCAGTGCTTATAATTTAGAAAAAAACTACCAAGTGAGTACGAAAAAGCACTGTCAATGTTATCTTCCGTCCAGAAGAAAAGTTCAAATGTGCTTGTAAGAACGGGGAAGCACCTAACGATCTCTCCAACCGTCGGAAGGAACCCCTGGCGCCTCGATATACACCAAACTTGCACTGAGATTTATAACCGGTAACTGCTGCTTCCGGTGTTGAGCCAACCCTGAGAAGAGACAGTGGAGTGACCTCTCCAGGGCGCAGGCCTAGGTTGTTGATATAGGGATCCCCAAATCGCACATGCTGTAGGATCCCCATCTCGGTTTTGCTGGTGTGGTCCAGGGGAAAGGTAAGAACCGATACATCCGGTATCTGGTCAGCCGCAGGAACTGTTGGAAGATGCAACTGGCTTGCAACAGCCTTCGCTCCGGATTTTTCTTTCAGGCTCACTTCCTTAGCCTTTGCCTCTCCCGAGGCGCCAGCAAGGTAGTGGAGTTATTTACCCATATCCTGCTTCACGAACACCAGAGCGTGAACGCACACGGGTGGGCTTGCCTGCCGTGTGTCTGGGGGCCAGATCTCCCCCGAGTCCCCTGTAGTTCTGCCTGAAGCCGTAAGATGCGCAGTTTCCGCGTATCGCCGCGAAAAGGCATTGCATGAGCCTTGTTTTTGGAGAGGCTATGTACTGGCAGGGAGAGACTGACACACTCTAGGGGGAGCACCAGATCGGAGTCAGTAGTAGGACGACAAAGGATTGCACACCACTCTCGTTTGCTGCGCAAGCACAACACGGCAATATGTGCATCCGCTCTCTCTGTTTAAGCGGCTGAGGATGACCATGGCAGTGCGTCACCCGCAGTGCAGTGCGCAATGTGGTGAAAGGAAGAGCTGGATTAGGTGTGGATCCAGTTAGGGTGGTGTACTCGTCCTTTTGGTCACAACGCCGGACGCTACGACTGCATTGTATCTGATACAGAGGTAAATGAGCTTTCTCTTTCCGTTCCTCTCAGGAAACTGAAAACAGCTAGCAAGAAAGGGGATCCTCAGCAGTACAATCAGCAAAGCAATTCAAGCAGGAGTCAGAAGTTCTGATATCAGCCCCCTACAAGAAAATGCTGCTTAGCAAGAAGATTAGTACCGTAGTCGCCAGTAAGAAGAAAGAAAGGAAGACAGACGCGGGTCAGTAATTGAGTCAGGGCGCCGTGGACAATATGAGTGCAGACACTCGAGAAAACCCACCCACTCTAAATGAATAACGCAACGCCAGTGATAAACAACAAACAAATCCTTTATTACCTACCCTTACTCTAACTCCCACCCTGACCCACTAACGCCCCACACACTCACACATACCCACACATGCACTCATAACGTATTAACACTTAAAAAAAAGATTAACGTATAAAAAATGACTAACAAGTGAAAATGACTAACAGGTGAATATGACTAACAGGTGAATATGACTAACAGGTGAATATGACTAACAGATGAATATGACTAACAGGTGATAATGACTAATATGTGAATATGACTAACAGGTGATAATGACTAATATGGCCAACGGCTATACAAGGCGGGTAACTTTGTCTCTGTACAGTGTCCTCTGTCCCACACTAGACAGGGTGGCTCATAACGTACGAGTACTACCCCTGCACCACAGAGCACCGTAGCCGCGCTTGCCCACGCACGCCTGTGACCGACGCTCAGAACGTAGAATCAGCCTGCTGTAGCCCAACGTGCTTGTCCAACAGGACCGGCTAGCGAAGGCGTTCCGACTCCCGATGATGCGTCACCGTTGGTCGTGGATGATGAGATCGAAGAACGAAATCTTCGAAGCCAATGATCGAAGCCAGTGATCGAAGCCAATGATCGAAGCCAGTGATCGAAGCCAATGATCGAAGCCAGTGATCGAAGCCAGTGCACTGGAAAAGGGCGCATTGTCAGTCAAAGTGCCAACACAGTTAATTCTGGCCTATTTGACACGCACCTACTCACAAACCACGTGAGTTGTGTCTCGTCTCACCCTAATACCTGCCTTGGCCATATTAAATATACAATCATGGATATGAAAGCTTCCTATGTACATTCAACATTCACCAGGTCTGCACTATTCTATTACACTAGCATTAAGCTAGCACAACCATTTTTGTATAATAACATTGCCACTGCTAAAACCAACATTATCAAAATATCCCGATGTACATACAAAGATATGAAATAATCACCAGCAACCACCCAACGTGACAATCTTATTACATTACATCTAGGACTTAATACCAATATATATTTGAAAGGATACCCACTTTAATTCATTTTACAACATGGCCCTTTAAATATACTCACTCGGCGACAGCCGACATAAACTAAATCCGACACCCACCACATTACAACCCAACCTAAAAAACATGGTTAAAGACTCAATTAAAACATCACTAAAAAACTAGACGAACATACCCTTCCGAACCTATGTACACATTCACACACCCGAGAGCACAGCAGCTAACCGAGAAACATGGCATGAATAAATACCTGTCACTGGTGAGTCCTCCGGCAGGACGGGACAAAACAAGACGAAGACGAACCGGAGGGGTCTTCTGCTGAGTAGCCGCCGTGGTCGCTAGTCTCTTGGACACCCACACCCAGGAACACTGGCCGTGGTCTTGCAGGGAGGGTAAAAGAACCCTCACACAGCTTGTCAAGGGCTCCAAAACGAGGCCGCACCCTGACCCAGACTCTCGCTGCGCTAGCTAACTCGCTGACTGACTGTAATATATTGCTGCTACCTCGCAGGTTAACTTTGCTTCTGAACACTGTTCGGTTAAAGCTACTTGCCGAAAGCGTGCAACCGCTGTACTCGCTCACTGTTAAGCTTGCTGCACGGGCTTTACGATTACGCTCACACTACATTTACTAACTTCCCTAAACTAAGGCTATTTACAGAATTCGGCGACCTACATTTATCAACAAAAAAAACGACTTGGCAAAAAAATAAAACAACATGTCACATCCGTTACGTGACACACAGTAAAGGAGAAAAGCTCATGGCTTTGTTTCGTAACCACAGAAGAATAAATGATTCAGTGCCAAAGCTGTGTTCAGTACGTCTTTAAAATATTTTGTGCATATATGAACTGTGTTCATGTTTTTCTTTTTGTTTGTTTGTTTTTGTTTCTGAAGCTGAGAAAAACAAACAAACAAATAAGGTGAAGTAATTTCTGAGTGAAAGGCTGTATCCGAGTTATACTGAAACACTGTTCTGTGATGAAGACATCAGTTTATTTTCTTTCTTTTGTTCTAACATAATTGTCTACACAGTTTTACTTGAGAGTTGCACAGGTGTTCAGGAGGTGTTCAATGTAAATGGTAAAAATACTTTTCAATATAGGTACATCAAAAAAAACGTTAAACATTTAGGGCTCAACGTCTTTTGTCAACCACGAAGGTCATTTCAAAGACGTTGGTTGTTGGTTGTACATTGCTTAACGTCCCGACAGCAACAAGACTTTCTCAGGACGTGCCTGCACTGCGTGCGAAAAAAAAAAACTAAACAAAACATTGAATGTATGTCGCCAGCCGGTCTAATACGCTAAATAAACCTAAGACCATTTAGCAACACACATCCAATATCAAGAGCTACAGACGGCGCAGACAGTAGAGAGAGTTTAAAAAAGGAAAATACAGGTGAATGGACCAAGGGTAGACAGAAACACTTGCCCCAGAGTAGAGGGGAAAACCCACCCTGTGGGGCTGACCAGGGTGACCCTGGGAACTAAAAAATAGTTACCCCACCCAAGTCACCCAGGGCAGACGCGGGTGGGGGCATTTCAAAGACGGGGCACCGATTAGGGTCTGAACAAATTTTGAACCTAGCTGGATTCGAACCCGGAACATTTCGGACGAGAGTCGACCGCTCTATCACCGAGCCGCCCAGCTCCTCATATGTACTATTGTGCATGACGTACGTGTCATACGCATCTTGAGGTCAGCCGAGTGTACTTTCAGGGTATTTTAAAAATAAATTTGCGTAAATGTCTTTGTGTACAACATGGAATAGCAGGTGGGCAATATGGAACAGTGTTCCATATTGCACCATGTGGTTTTTCATTTTACCTGCCCTTGGGTGAAATACTGAACAAAATCAACTTTTAAAGATTTTCTACATACTTTTTTTCAGAGGCTTTCAGTTTTTGCTCATGTTTGTTTGATACACAAACCAGTGCTGAATAAAACTATGTCTCAGTTTTATTTCTTCCTTCGCTTGTTTCGTGATAATTGGCGCTTTGCCTTAGGTGTTCCATATTTACCGCCTTTCCTATATATACAGGTAATCAGTTCCTTCCCCTTACACACACACACACACACACACACACACACACACACACACACACACACACACACATGCATGAGCACACACACGCACACAAACATCAGCATGCACACACACACAAAAGCATATTGGCAAATTTCATATTACATCATATTTCATATTACACAGAAACACGCAGAAATCATACTTGTCTAGACAAGATGTATTGTCATCTGCTGGATCCGACGGGGGACATTTGTTAAAGTCCTTTCCACTGAGTCCCACGTCAAGGCAAACAATGTGGCTAAACAATCAATGATTCCTCTCCAATCCAATTGTAAACACCATTTGCAACCGATATGGCAATTAACTGCTTAACTGCCATTGGATGCAGTATGTGATTCTTAAACTGTTAATTTTACACCACAGAGCCCCACAAGTCCACGAAATGTAGATGGAAAGAGGTGTCAGCAAAAGGCATAGACCCCAATGAGCTCCCACAACTGCGGGGACTCATGTGGATCTATGTCTCTTATATTTTGATCGTGTTCACTTTTCCTCGGCAGTGAAAGGGTTAAGAAATTGATCAGCGAAGTTATTTTCATTGTGAAATGGTGGGGCCAATCCAGCTCTGATAGTATCTGAGGCATCATAAGTCTATTACCATAAGTATGCAACGCGTCGGCCGTACATGTAGCAACATGTAGCTTTAGTCGACGCGTAATGTTCGATCGCCCTAGCTTGAAGGTTCCGTAGTGAGGTAAAAAACAAACAAACCTGTACGCAGACTTTAAAGAACAAAAAACGGGCCGGCATCATGGGAAGGTTGCGTAGAAATCCCCGACACTACGTCACTGCCCCAGGTCACATAGTGTAAGCCGACAGTTTGCAACATGGCGACACATGCGGTCAATCAATGCTGCTTGAATTTATATGAAAATAAATCGAAGACGAACAGAAACGACATGTAAAATGTGCCTGGACCGTAACGATTCTTCTGTCTGATAATCATGGCCGGCCTTGAACCGGATTCTTGTTTGCTTTGGTGCATTTGTGCAGGTGCAGAAAAAAAGAGAAAATCGTACCCTTTCCTTCTGTTACATCATGCAGTCGGCATTTGCCGCCCCCCTCCCCCCTCTTCCCCCCCCCCTCTCCCCCCCCCCCCCCCCCCCCCCCCCGTTCAACGCGCGTAGCCCGCGACACTAGGCGTCAAGTTTTTTTTTATAGGCGTTGCATACTTACACTAATAGACTTGTGGATACATTTATGGAAATCCGATTAACACGTCAGTTCAATGTTGGTGCCAGAATTTCTAAGTGCAAAGATGCCTAGCTATACTGGCAAAACCCTAGCACTATAAAGGTTGATCTATATCTGTCATGGTTATGTATCTATCTCCTGAAGTGGCGTGTGGTCTTCAGAATACAAAGAATTTGGGCTTATTATAACACATCATAGTCCGATCTCATAGAGAAGATTTAAGACATGAATTGTGCGTTTTGAAGTTGTCTTTCGGACATTTTGTACTCATCTTATCCGATGAGCGTTTTTGAAACCTTGGGCATCGCGGATTCAGTCTGGTTTCCATGGTAAGCACACTTCAATATAGTCACTTAACCCTGCGAGATTTAGTTTTCTGACCATACCGCATAAACAATTGAAAATATTTTATAACAAATTTACAGAATTTGTTGTTTGATTGGTCAGATGAGACAGAACCTGTTATTTGCATAATTTGCTGCTTGTGCGTTTGTTTGTTCGCACACATGCATATTCGCATATTTTTCCTTTTAATATGTAATAGTCAGAATCTTTAGAGATGCTTTTGAACTGCTGTGTTTGTTTACAAAGATACTAGTTTATTAGTATGTTTTATCAACTATTTTCTACATTTTGCATATGTCCAGACAAGGTCAATTGTCGCAGTACATTTAAATACCTGTAACGGCTAGCAATACATTACACACAACATCTACTCACACAAGCAGTTCACCTTGTGTCTCAGGACATGAAAGATTGACGTTATACCTATGAAATAACCACTATTGATCAAGGACGAGGTCAAATAAAGGTTAAAGGCAATACATACTGTACTGAAAAATTTAACATTGGATTACTCTCGTAGACTATTGAAGCCCGAGATTTAAACTTGACACAAGAATAGTTTGAGGTAAGATTTCTTTTAATATATCATTTTGGCTGACCTTTCTCAAAGGTCAAGGACACAAAGACGAAAACAAAGGACATAATTCACCAGTTTTCTAATTTGTTCAGATGCTATTAGTGTTTTATACATTTAGAGGTCGAACATGGATCACAGGTTGCTTTTGAGAAGGCATTTCTGTGCGTGCTTGGTTTGTTGACTAGTCTAATAGGTCAAAAGAACAAGGGGTCGACACGTACATAATAATGCCTGCTTTCAGACAAACCGTTTGTGATCTCATGTATTTTAGCCAAAGTTTTACTTACTTATAAGCTATTATAATATAATAAGATAGGTTCATGCGTACTACTTTGGCTGATTTCTCTGAAAGGTCATGCGTCAACATATGGTATCGAAATACCTAGGTTTATACAATGTATTTTTCCAGATACCATTGGTAGGCGATATCATTGTAACATGTTCAATGACTTGGCTCAAACACATCTTTAAATTGTTCCCTGTCAAAGGAACTGCCACGATAGTGTTTTGCTAATCCCTACCGATGAGGCCAAGGTCACGTCGGCCATACATGGTTTTGGTCTGCTTATGCAAAGTCTCTATTGCCCAAAAGGCAAAGATCGTATTCGATCAATTTGGTTCAAATCCAATGAAAAGATAGATATTAAACACAGAAATGTTAATGTGCAAGAAACGCATCGGTCTGTGTAAGATCAAGGTTGTTGTGGCCATTTTGTTTTCAATTCATGTATTTTTGTTATTAGAACCGTTGGACCGATACAACGCAAACTTTACAAGTTGATAGTGTTTGATAAAAGAAAGAGTACTTAAAGGGGCATAACAGACCATTTTTAAGGCTTCAGTTCGCAAAAAGGTTTTACTGGGATTCGGTAATACATACCCACATACCCACCAAATGCTTTCTTTCGTCCGTTCAAAGTGAAAACAGGCCCACCGGAATCGTTTGACGGGTGCGTGAAAAGATTGTTTCTGAATAGGCGATGGCAGCTGACGTCATAACTATTCTGTAATAACTTAGGTCATCTGCATAAGTATAACCATGCAATCAGAGACAAGATGGCGGATGAACCAGCGAAAAAAAAAGAAAGTATCGTCGAGTCGCGCCGACACTGACAGACGCGGAATTGAAGAGAAGAAAGAGGAAGAGACACAAGATCCCTCCTAAGTAGAATTGACATCAGACAAGGGAATATGAACATATTGCAACGCGTAAAGCAAGAGATTGCTTTGACCTCCCACCTGGATTTTGTCACTTTCCTGCTGAATCAGTAAGTAATCTACAGTCTTTGTCGATCTTCCTATAGTTCCACGAACGCTAGTGATTTTCTGATGTCATGATCTTCAGTAGAATTTATCTCTTACTGATTTCACAAGATTATAAACCTGTTTTATCATATAGTTATGATGTTACGCTGAATTAGTTATCACATTTATGCTGCAGAGATCTGAAAACTACGGTATGTGTCAAAGTTGCACATCGCTGGTCGTAAGATTTGTATGTCTGTGCTCTCATTCACTCGATTCAGAGTGGCAGTGTTTCTGCTGCGAGAGTGCATTTGTCGTTCCCAATTTTGCTTTACGTAGACCTCGATGAGTGAGATGTAAATTGATTGCAGTGCAGAAACGTGGGTATAAATACCAATGGTCTGTTTCAGTGATGGAAGACGGTACGTGTGTCCGAGAGGGTAAAGGATCAGAGGTCAAACGTGGCCCGTGGACTCGCTTTGCCAGCGACACAAGCACGCCCTCTGTGCACTAAGCACGACCGTTACTATAGTACAATACTAGCAGGTCGAGCGGAACCCGCATTGTGATTTTGACAGCACAGCGAGTACGGAAGGTTATTCTACTTTCTAGTGAAAAATTACTCCAAGGGGATGCCGAGGGACATCAGTACACGCGTACACTGAAACGTGTATGACGCTTTTTCAAAAGTTGCCGAGATTGAACATGAGAAAAAAATGAAAGATGAAGTTGTTCAAACCTAAAAGTTTGTTACGCCAAAAGATTCTTTGTTTATTCAAGTGCAATAAAATGAAACAATTTTAATCTAACAAGAAAAACGTACTTGGATAGTTTTAAAAAAATCATCGCTTATGTCATAATACAATTCTTTGCTGTTATCAGACGTATGATTTAATTGGGCCTTACGGAAATAAACACTCCCAAACAAAAGCCGTCTAAATGCCTTATACATCTGTAAAATCAAATCAGACAAAATCAAATGCCTTATAATAAATCTGCGAAATTACAAAATACTGTTTTTGGTTAATAAAATTTAACATGAAAAGGTATTGCGTCATTAAAAACAATTCGGACCAATTTTCATGTAAAGTCTTTGCTGTGAAGTACACAGCCCACACAATGTTTATTTTTAAAAAGAAAACAATTTTGTTAAACTGCTAAAAATAGAATGGTAACAGGAAGGATATGTTTGTAACAGAAAAGAAAAAACTATAATAAACTATGCAGCCTTTATAACGTGTCTTTGAAAGTACGTTCAGTCAAAGTATCGATCCCCAACTTGACTTGGAATTCCTCACACTTAAACGTTTGGATTGTACAGAAGGCGTTTGTGCCCGACGTACTAGACTCGTCACCGAAACATCGCGTAAACACAACAAACACCGATCCATAAGCTAGTTTACACTCCGACCATTACACGTGTCGTGTTGACACAAATACGGAGATTTCCCTATACCTGATCATACAATCCCACCTCCTTCCCGCACACACACACACACACACACACACACACACACACACACACACACACACACACACACACACACACACACACACACACACACACACACACACACACACACGCCATGTACATGTTGTTGTTAATGTTTTGCGTCTGACGTTAACATACGATGTGGTTTGTTTGGACGCCCACATCAAGCATTTTAAAGTGAGGGTAGCTGGGGAATTGTCTGGACAATCCATCGCCCTATACGTCATCAGGATAGTCTTTTAAACTTTTAAGCGCACGAGGGGAAAAACCAAGCAAATGACAAATCACACACTACAAAATACTACAGACTTTAATCAATCAACGATACGAGTCAAATGACCGGAATTATAAGATGGTCGGGCCATTTTAAAGGATTCAAGCATACAACAATACGAAATGTTCTTACAGTCGTTGGGAACACACTAAAACGGGCATACATCTAAGAGGGGCAAATCAAATACCCAATATTATACAGTCTCTGTGTGTGTCTGTGTGTGTGCGTGTGTGTGCGTGCGTGCGTGTGTGTGTGCATGTGTGTGTGCTTGCGTGCGTGTGTGTGTGTGTCTGTGTGTCTGTGTGTGTGTGTTAGTTCTGGCCAATTTTTAATTTCCTGCAGCCAAGTAGTGGCCAGTGCTTCCGTTAATATCAATTTGGGTGACAATACCTACCCAAATCGTAACTACAGCAGTTTAAAGTCGCCGGACACGAATCTCGGCAATTCTTGAAAAAGCGTCGTATACATCACACCGATGTCAGTATTAGTATAGTTCTTAATTCTGCGTGCGTAGATGCCTGTGTGCCTGGGTGTATGTGTGTGCGTATGTCCGGCTTATCCATTTGTTTTACGTCAGTTGATATATTTATTCGCTCCCGTCCAAACTGGAATTGCCCCTTCGTGGGATAAATAATAACGCTTTTTGACTTGATGACATTGTGGCCTTCAGTGTTGTCATAGTAGAGGATCGTAAATATGCACATTAATTCAAAACGAGGCCGAGGCAGACGATAATCCGCGACTCGGGTACAAAAACAACACACCGTCCAAAGGATGAATTTCGACATTAAAATTTGGCATTAGTCTAGGCAATACCGCCAACTATACTGCAAACGTGTCCCAGACTTATGAAATTTGGCAGTTATGTACAGTGTTTCGATTGGTAACATTCACTTTTATGCGACCGTTAAAATAAAAGTTTTTTTTTTTTTAAAGTTGAACGCTTAGAACTAAACTTCTGCACACAATGACACTCCCAAAAAAGATGGGTAATAGTTTCTTCCTCATGCTGACAGAATGTACACATTGCCGTGTTGGACAGTTTACCTAGAAAAAAAAAGCGTTTTGTGGGCAAGAGTCTGTGTATCAGCCTTAACTGAAACCACCTGAGCTGACAGTCAGGGGTTGTTTTAGGTGATTTCAAAAATATACATTTCCATTCTGATAGGTCATTAAACATTTCCATCTACTTTCGAACACAGAAAGGATTAGATTTTATTTTCACAAGAGTTGCATAAACCAGTTTTGATCCACCTTCTAAAATAAGGGACCATATCTTGCTATCAAACTTTATATTGTCTCCAGCCGGTTCAAGTGCTGTTGAGTCAATATAAACCCTAATGGCATTGGTTACACCAGTATACAAGAGAAAATTAGTTGAGACCTCAGGGTACACCAGCTTAAATTGCACAAAAGAGAGGAGTTTGCCATTTGGGTCTAAAAGATCACCAATTGCCACAATCCCATTTTCTTTCCATTCGTGTAAATGTACAGTTCTTCTATCTCTCATTATATTCTTATTATAGTGTATAGACTCGGGCAGCAACTCATTAAAATGTGTTGGTGCGCATCTATTATACAATGTCTTAAAGTGTTTGGCAACATCAGCCCAAAATCTGTTTTTGCATTGATGCATCAACACATTTGCAAATTCCCCACCAAATGTCTGTATATCTCTTTAAAAAAAAAAGGACAGCAAGTCAACACTAACCTCTGCAGTTGAGAGTCACACCCAAATAGCCGTTTTAACCAGCTGACTTTCAGAGCCGTCAGAAAAGAAAAAATGTTCAGCATACGTAAACCACCTGTCTCATATGCTGAACATACAACAGACTTACTGATTTTACCACGTTTACCGTCCCACAGAAAAGAGAATAACATTTTATTAAGTTCCGTGAGAAAACGTGTAGGTGGGTTCGGTAAGTTAGTGAAAAGATGAACAATCTTTGACACAGCAAGTGTTTTAATAACCGTAATCTTACCTAAAGAAGTAAGCTGTAGGACCCGTCCAATTTCTTCCAGCTTTCCTTCATAATTGATGTTGGTGATACTATTCACATCTGTAGAAAAGTTAATGCCAAGTACCTTAAAGATCCCAGGATCCCAGATAAAGTTGAAATCTGGCATGTGGGAGAATTTGTCATGGATCCAAGCCAAATCACTTGCATTTTGACTAGATTAATTTTCAAACCAGAAACGGATGCAAAGTAACGTAATGTATGAATGCTTTCCTCAAATGATTTTCTGTTACCATCCAGGAACACTGACGTATCATAATAATAATAATAATAAGCGCATTAAATAGGCGCTTTATCCCAATTGAAAATCGGCTCAAAGCGCCGCCGCGAACTGAACCCAACAAGCACGCTCACGTGAAACACGCGCATTCACTCACACACTGTACATAAACACAGAACATTCACGTGGTGAATCTGCAAACTGCGAGAGAAGTAGCTCGATGTCCCTAATCTTTAGACCCTTAATATTTTTATTCTGACGTAGAAGCCAACACTTCTGCACAAAGAAGGTAGATATATGGCGAGCGTCGATCACCTTGCCGTCAGCCCCGGTATACCTGGAACCATCTTGAATATTGACCATTCTGATACGCAAGCATTTATCTGATTGTAAAAAGTTCTGATCCAACTCTTAATGTCTGGACCAAAATTTAAAAAGTCCAGACATTTGTTTATAAAAGACCAGGCAACTAAATCAAACGCCTTCTCGAAGTCTAAAGGGAGAAGCTGCCTAGGCATATGATTGACATGTGTATAAAAAAAAAGTACATCATATAGGAGATGAATATTCTCCCCAATGTATCGACCCTTCAGAAAACGTTTTGGTCCTGATGAGTTAGTTAGTTAGTTATTTGGGTTTAACGTCGAGCAGGCGACTAAGGCCATCTCACGGCGGGATGGGTAAAAATCTGGTCAGCCAGACTAAAAGCAAGGTCTTAAGACAAAATGTAAATATATCTTAAAAATATGTCAGGCTAAAATGTCGTACGAGTCTTTAAAAGAAATGTCTACAGACTCTCAAAAAGTACAAAATAAAGAAATTCACAGTTTATGAATGCTCAGATCTTATAAAAAATATTGCATTCTCTCAAGAAATTGAAGATTTTGTCCGGGGGAACATCCCGGAACAAAACCTTCCAGGAGTCTGCTGTAAAGTGTTTATATCTCGTGTCAATTAAATCGGCACAATACAGTAAAAAGTGTCGAACAGAAAACTGCTCATCACAGGCAAAACACCACGGACGCTCATCCTGTTTAAGTAAGTAAGAGTGCGTAACATACGTGTGCCCGATGTGGAGCCGAGTACGGACAGTCTCCTCACGGCGGCTGCCGCAGCGGAAAGGTAGACTGTCGGACACCGTAGGAAGAGCTTCATGCAGCTTGTTCCCTTCCTCTTTGTCCCACTCGGACTGCCACTCGCGGGCTATGTACGCATTAATCACAGGTTTAAAATCACTATAAACAACCTGTGTGTCAGGGACAGGGTCACTGCGGGCACTGTTGGCAGCAGAATCTGCGATTCTGTTGCGTTCGATGCCCACATGGCCCGGGACCCAAATAAAAATGATGTCATAATATTCCTTCATCAAGTCTGCGTAGAGCTCTCTAATCTGCACCAGCAGTGGGTGGTCTGTTCCCGCGCCCTGAAGGGCCTGCAGGGCAGAAAGAGAGTCAGACAGAATCAGGAAGTTCCTTTCCCGAGACTGATAGGCATGCTTGAGTGATAGCAGAAGTGCCTGCAGTTTTGCACTAAATACAGAGGAATGGTCAGGGAGGCGGAGCTTAAATGGGCGTCTAGGATGGCGAGAGGACACTGCAGCCGCAGCCACTCTCCTATCCTCAGACTTGGACCCATCCGTATAAAGACGACAATAGCCAGGACAAATTAAAAGTTCATTGAGGCTCTGTTGGTATATGGCTGGTGGAGTACAATCCTTCTTGTGGGCGGTCAAGTCCAGCAAGATGTCAGGAACTGGTAGTAGCTAGGGTGGAGTGATGTGCAACAGAGATTCCGAAACTTTGTCCAGGTCCACCCCGGCCGCCTGCAGATGAGGTCGGAGACGGAATGAAAGTGGACGGACAGCTCCCGGATGGGCATCGTAAATCTCTGCAAACAACGGGTTAAAAACACAATAATAGGCAGGATTGTCTGGATGGGCCTTCAGCTTCAAAACGTAGCTGAGCATGAGGCGGATGCGGCGGAGCCTGAGAGAAGGCTCCGCTGCCTCGGCATACAGACTAGGAACTGGAGATGTCCTGAAGGCTCCCAGATATATTCGCAGACTTTGATGGTGAATTGTGTTCAGACGCTGCAGAACAGACTTGGAAGCCGAGCCATATACCGCAGAGCCGTAATCAAATTTGGGCCGAACAAGGGCCCGGTACAGTTGAAGTAAGACAATGCGGTCTGCACCCCAGTCAGTACGACCAACGAAACGAAGAATGTCGAGGGCCTTCCGACAAGAGGTTCTAAAGTAGTTAACATGGTTGCAGAAGGTCAATCTTTTGTCAAAGATGACCCCCAAAACGTTTGCCTCTTTGGCCACCTTAATTGGCACTCCAGCAATGCTTAGGCTGGGTTCTGGAAAAACATTCGTCTGGTTAGTAAAATGCACACAGACTGTCTTGGAGGGCGAGAACCTGAATCAGTTGAGAGACACGCACCCCCGGATGCGATCAACGCACAGCTGCAAGCGCCTCTCAAGAGACGCAAACCCTCGACCTCGTGCACACAAAGCAAAGTCGTGCACAAACAAAGAGCATCAGAATCATCCTTGACGGCCATTACAATGTTATTAATTTTAATGCTAAATAAAACAGGAGACAAAATGCTGCCTTGCGGGACACCTATCTCCTGTTCAAAGGAGTCGGAGAGGGTGGAGCCCACACGGACATGGAACGACCGATGAGACAAAAAAAACTGTGAATAAAACCGGGCGGGTGCCCTTTAAAACCCATGTCCGACAAATCAGACATTACACCATACTTCCAGGTAGTGTCATACACCTTATCAAGATCGAAGAAAATTGCATAGACATGCTGCTTGGTGACAAAAGCATCTCGGATAAACGACTCAAAGCGGACTAGATGGTCAGTACTACGGAAGCGCCGGAAACCGCACTGGAGGTCTGTGATGAGATCCTGTGACTCAAGATGCCACACCAGGCGGGCGTTGACCAAGCGTTCCATAGTTTTGCATAAACATGATGTCAAAGCGATTGGCCGATAGTTGCCCGGGTCGGAAGGATCTTTACCCGGCTTGGGGATTGGCACAACCACAGCCTGACGCCAAGATGGCGGAAAATGACCAGTTATCCAGATACGGTTAAAGGCCTTGAGAAGTACAAGGAGTGAATCCTCAGGCAGATGTTTTAGGAGCTGATAGTGGATGGTATCTAATCCAGCAGCAGAGTCAGTACATTTCTGCATGGCTTGCTGCAATTCTGAAAACGTAAAAGGGGCATTATAGTCTTCCGAGTTATCCGATATAAAAATCACAAGTATAAGACTCTCGCTTCTCCTTCTCTCTCTCTGGAAGAAAGGTGAATAATGCTCTGTTGAAGAATGATGGGCAATGGTGGAGGCAATCAAATTGGCCACAGCCTTTTTTATCCGTGACGAAACTGGCACCATCTCTAAGATGGCCGATAGAAGCCAAGCCCCCCCCCCCCTCCCCCCCCCCCCTGCCCCTAATTCTTCGAACAGCTTTCCAGACTTTTTGGGATAGAGTCCTAGAAGATAAAGATGAGATGAAGCTTCTCCAGGAAGCACGGCGTTAACGTTTTAAAATGTAACGGGCTTTCGCCCGCTGTCTTTTAAATATTAAAGTATTTACTTGCGACGGATTGCGAAACGCACGTCGCTGAGCAGATTTGCGCATGTTTTGGGCCTTGCGGCACTCTTCATTGAACCATGGTACTCTCGGCTTCCGAGGGAGTGATGTGGAAGTTCTATGGATGGTTTCACCTGCTACGTCCAACAAAATAGAAGTAAAACAAGAAACAGGTTCGTCAGCTGACATGACCACCTCTTCTGTAATACGAGACTGACAGAGGGAAGCGAACAGAGGCCAGTTCGCTTTCGTGAGATTCCAGCGCCCCACCGGCGAAACCTCCTCACAGCTGACCGATGACAGGACTACTGGGAAGTGGTCACTACCACACAGGTCGTCGTGAACCTTCCAGTCAAAGTCCAGCATGAGAGAAGGATCACACACAGTGAGGTCTAGAACAGAACTAGATCCTGAACCCGAGTTCGAGTACGTAGGTGAGCCATCGTTAAAGACACATAGATTAAGTTGAGAAAAAACATCTTCTAACATCTGACCTCTGCCATCATAATGGTCACTACCCCAAAGGTGAGCGTGACCGTTAAAATCCCCCATGAGAATAAAGGGAGGGGGCAGCTGATCTACTAAGTGAAAAATATCAGTACTACAGACCCGCAGGGATGGTGGCAGGTAAACGCTGCATATGGTTATTGTCTTTTTCAAGGTAACCCGAGCTGCGACAGCCTGAAGACAGCCTAAAATTTGGCTACTAATGAAAAGAGCCACTCCACCCGAGCGCCTCTCTGAATCAGAACCCCCACCCGGGTCTGCCCTGGGGGACTTGGGTGGGGTTAGGTACTTTTTAGTTCCCAGGGTCACCCTGGTCAGCCCCACAGGGTGGGTTTTCCTGTCTTTTTTGGGGCATGTGTTTCTGTCTACCTGAGGTCCATTCACCTGTACTTGCCTTATTAAAACTCTCACTACTGTCTGCACTGCCTGTAGCTCTTGATATTGGATGTGTGTTGCTAAATGGTCTTAGCTTTATTTAGGCCCCATGTGTTAGGTTTATTTAACGTATTTGACCGGCTGGCGACATACATTCAATGTTCTGTTTAGTTGTTTTTTTCGCAAGCAGTGCAGGCACGTCCTGAGAAAGCCTTGTTGCTGTCGGGACGTTAAGCAATGTACAATCAATCTGAATCAGAGCCTTTATGTATAGCGTTAAAACCATTAAAGGACACAGGGTCAGAAGTCTTCAGGTATGTTTCCTGAAGAGATATTACTGAGGGGTTATCTCTCTTGGCTTGACTTCGCGAACGAAGATTTTATAGGAGTTGCCCACGACGTCTGCAGGCTTGTTCGTGGCTGCGGAGGCCAATCCGGGACAGGCAGGTTCGACCGCAGTGGCTGCAGAGGGAGGTATGGCTAGGGTTCTGAGTTGCGGCATCTCTGTTTTTTCTCCTGAGCCGCTTGTCCTTAAGGCTAGCTCTGCGAGAGTCCTCAAAGGAGACAGCTGCCTTGTAAATGGTGGAGCGCCAGGTGTCACGGTCCGCAGCAAGCGAAGACCACTGGTGGTGGTCGATTTGGCAGGCACTAAGTGACTTTTTGAGACCGTCTTTGTATCTCTTCTTTGGTGCCCCTCTGTCACGGTGTCCAGTAGCAAGTTCGCCGAACAGGGTGATCTTTGGTAGGCGATGATCCTCCATCCTGGAGACAGGCCCCGCCCAGCGGAGCTGTGTCCGCAGCAGCAAAGCCTCGATGCTCACAGTTTCAGCCTGTTCAAGGACCTCGACGTTGGTGACATAGTCACTCCAGTGAATGCCCAGGATGGTGCGCAGGCAGCGCTGGTGGAAGCGTTCGAGGAGTCATAGTTGGCTGCGGTAGAGGGCCCAGGACTCGGAACCATACAGCAGGGTGGTGAGGACCACAGCTCTGTACACGCTGATCTTGGTGCCTGTTTTCAGCTGTCGATTGTGCCACACCCGCTTGAAAAGTCGCCCGAAAGCGCTGTTCGCTTTTGCCAGCCTGCTGTCAAGCTCCTTGTCCAGCTTGGCGTCCGACGTGATAATGCAGCCAAGGTAAGTAAACTGGTGCACTGACTTTAGTTCAGACTCGCCAATGGTGATGTGAGGAGGGCGATACACTGTCTTGGGTGCCGGCTGATGGAGGACCTCTGTCTTTTTCAGACTGACCTCGAGTCCAAAGAGCTGGGCAGCGTCTGCGAAGCAGGACGTGATGCGCTGCAGGGCTCTCTCTGTGTGTGCAACGAGGGCAGCGTCATCAGCAAAAAGCAGCTCACGAATCAGTTGGTCTAGGGTTTTCGTGTGGGCTTGCAGTCGTCTGAGGTTGAACAGGCTGCCATCGAGACGATACCTGATGTACACTGCATCGTCATCATCGAGGTCCACTGTGGCCTGCTTCAACATCATGCTAAAAAAGATGGTGAAGAGGGTCGGTGCCAGCACGCAGCCCTGCTTTACGCCGTTGAGAATAGGGAATGGTTCTGAGAGGTCATTGTTGAGTCTGACCTGGCCTTGCTGGTCCTCGTGTAGCTGGACAATCATGCTGAGGAACTTTGGGGGACAGCCAAGTCGCTCCAGGATCTGTCACATGCCTTGCCTGCTCACAGTGTCGAACGCTTTTGTTAGGTCGACAAATGTTACGTACAGCCCTTTGTTCTGCTCGCGGCACTTCTCCTGAAGCTGTCTTAGCACAAAGACCATATCGGTGGTTCTCCTGTTTGCTCTGAAGCCACACTGACCCTCTGGGAGGTGGTCTTCAGCGATGGCAGGTACCAACCGATTCAGGAGCAGCCTTGCAAGAATTTTCCCAGCAATGGACAGCAGGGTAATTCCCCGATAGTTGGAACAGTCAGACTTCTCGCCTTTGTTCTTGTACAGGGTGATAACGACAGCATCACGGAGATCCTTTGGTAGTGTTGCTTCCTCCCAGCAGCAGAGAAAGAGGTCATGGAGCTTGTTGTGCAGTGCTGTGCCTCCATGTTTCCAGATCTCTGGCGGTATTCCATCAATGCCTGCTGCTTTGCCACTCTTGAGCTGGTGGATGGCTGTGAGGGTCTCTTCGGCGGTGGGCGGTTCGTCCAATTCAACCTTTACTGGGAGTTGTGGGATTTGTAGGACGACTGCTTCTTGAACAGTGCGCTCAGCGCTGAAGAGGCTCTGAAAGTACTTCGACCAGCGGTTCAAGATGGAGGTATTATCTGTGAGGAGTGCCTGGCCATTCGCGCTTCGCAGGGGACTTTGTACCAGGTGCCTGGGGCCATACACTGCTTTCAGTGCTTCGTAGAAGCCCCTGTAGTCACCATTGTCAGCGCAAAGCTGGGTCCTCTGTGCAAGTCTGGTCCACCACTCATTCTGGAGATCTCTGAGGGGTTATAGAACTTGACTAAAAGACGTAATTCCTCAAAGTTAGCTTGAAAACCACGACAATTCCACTGAAGCAGAGAGTGCATGATTATGTATTATCATGGGGTGAAGAGTTTTCCCCCCTTTTTCCTTTGACTTGGAAGGAGATGAAGAAACAGAGGGGGCCGGCTCCCGGGCCTCCTCTGGTTCTTCGGAGATGAAGGGGATGGAACTCCCGCAGCATCAGCAACGACAACTTCCACTCCCTCCATCCGCTCCTCCAATGCAGCATATTAATTTTGTTTTGCCTTGGGGTAGGATTATGTCAAAATTGTGACCTGTAAGCCCTAGGCGTGAAAGTTTTTAAAACTTTTACTGAAAATCAGCAAGAAAATTGCGTCAAGGTACGTCAAATGTTAGAACTGCGATGAGTGACGTATAACATCGAGTCGTCACAATGAACACTGACTGGGACTAATGATGCCATCACGTGAAGCTTGAAGTGACGTCCTTTCGCTGCTCGTGCTATCAGTCTTCTTCAGAATAGCTATGGTACGCCAGACCGCAGAGCTTATGAATGGCGGAAATCGCCGTGTGTCCTTCTTTATTTCTCTGTGCCATTGTGTGTGGATCAGAAGGTGGGTTAGAGTAGAAGGAGATGGATTCCTGTCGCTACACGAGCCCACAGAGGGTACTAAAGACGGGAAGCGCAGTGTGTCCGTCTTTGTTTGTGTGCGCCGACGTGTGTTGATCAGAGGTTGGCTTAGAAAGAGGGAAATAGATCAGCATAATAAGCCTAAAAATATGAACAACTCTGAATGTTCCTAAAAGATAAACGCATCTGAGCTCCAATTAATACGGTAGACTTTTTGATGAAATCCTCATCTTGTTTATATGGCTGAACCAGTCTCAGATAAAACACCTGCATTAACGTATACCACCGCCAAATAATAGTATGATCTTAATAACGGCCGGTGAACTGACAGGCCGAAGTACAAACAAGCAAAACATGCGTACCATGTACATACACTCACATTGGCAGTCAGTTGTAGCAAAACGCATTTTATTTCATATAATATGGTTTGGCTGCAATCCTGATATAACTGAAAAGTGTCTGTAAGAGTTACCTCCCCTTATTTTATCGGTCGCAGAAAAGTGAATGTTACCAATCGAAACTTCGTTAAAAACTGTACACGTCTGCCAAAGTTCAGAAGTCAGGGACAAATATGCAGTATAGTTGGCGATACTGCCAAGACTATAATAAATAAGCCAGTCGACAGCTCAGTTTAGAACAAGATTACGACAGGACGGTGTTTGTGACCTAGTGGACAAGACGCTGCGCTGGTAGCGCAACCGTAAGATTCAGGGTTTGAATCCCCGGATGGACAGGAATGCAATATGGGAATTTTCCTTATTCCCATCAAGTCAAATTTACGTACAGACTCAGTTTACAGTGCTTGTCTCGCCTTCATGTGCACAACACACATAATCATTAAGTGAGCACGCTCTATCTCTACTATTCAAAATTCAAATAGGCCTGTTGATCCGGTGGCATGGAAAATGCAATGCATCGCATGTACAGAAATTAATAGCAGGGTAGAGGTTTGTATGTAATGTAGCGCGTAACTGGCTTTCAAGGCTCCATCTAGCCCTGTTGCGCCTTGAATACGAGGTATGATCAAAAAGTAATGATAGCTGTGCCGTAAAACCGTTGTCCCAATTTATTTGATATTTTCACATTGTGTAATACCACCAACCTCCACTGTTCATACACAATTTCAGCTACTTCAGGCAAAGATGCAAAGGAGATGTGGCATTCTGATGAAGGTCAGGCTCGGACCTGTGAATTTACGGGTGCGGGAAAACTCCATCCTTTCAGTCTCTTTTTTTCAGTTTAATTTGCATTGGTCAAGGCAGAGAACTGTATGATGGTTGAGGAAGAACACGAGTGTTGCTCCTCTGTGTGACCTTGGTTTTATTATGGTCACTGGCATTTTCAAAGAAAAACAAGATGTTCTGGCCACTGGAAGTTGGCCGCTGCTAATGAACAGAATTAACACTTTGGGGGGGAAAATCTTACGTGATATTTTAGCAGTGGAGGACGCAGTCAATGCAAAACTTATTTTTTTGCATTGACTGCGTGCTCCACTGCTAAAATATTAACAATGACATGAACCTCTAAGTTTTAACAAGATAGGCAAAGCCCTTATGGCTCATGTGTATGACCGATCTACATGTGTGACCTTTGTGACAATAGTAAAGGGATGGCTTCTGCGCCAGCAAAATCAATGTTTCTCAAAATGTAATCAGTTTTCACATATCTGTCAAACCCCCGTGACCCTTGACCTTTGCGATGGGTCGACTAAATTAGTGTACATAGGAAGGTCGTATCATCGCATCAACTTTGTGCCAAATTTGATTGCAAAGTTTGCAAAACTGTTGATAATAACTACAATGCTATCAAAACTTGGCATTTTACAAACATTAGCCGATCTCTTGTGACCCATGACCTTTCCGAGGGGTCATCCAAATTAGTAAGCATAGATAGGTCTTACCATCAGGTATATCTCTAGTAAGTTTGGGTTTAAAGTTGTGAAGAGTCTTTGAGAAAGAAACATCTTTTGTCAAAATATGGCTATTTTTTACCCATTTCCTGAGCTTTTGTGACCCTGGACCTTTCCGAGGGGTCCTCCAAATTAGTATGTACAGTTAGTTCTGACCATCAGGCATCTCTGTAGCAAGTTTGGGTTTGAAGTTGTGAATAGTATTTGAGGAAACACAACCACATTTTGGTCAAAATATGGCTATTTCTTAACCTATTTCCTGAGCTCTTGTGACCCTTGCCCTTTCCGAGGGATCAACCAAATTAGTATGCATATAAAGGTCTTCCCATCAGGTATCCTTGTACCAGGTTTGGGTTTGAAGTTGTCAGTAGTGTTTGAGAAAAAAATAAATTATGTCAAACTATAGTTATTTTTTACCTATTCCCTGATCCCCTGTGACCTTTGTGAGAGGTCACGCAAATTGATATGTTTAGAAAAGTCTTGCCACAAAGTATCCTTGTGCCAAGTTTGAAGACTGTGGCTTGAATAGTCTCCGAGCAAATGCTTAAAGATTTTACCACGGACGACGGCGGACGGACGTCAGACGACAGACGGATGACCACTGGCCCAGAACATAGACTCACTTTTGCTTCGCACGTAAGCCAAAAATTAGAGAAAATGTTGCCGTCAATTCTGAAAATCTGATAAAAGTGCCCCTAGCCTCCTCTCATCAGATGCCAACCACTCCTGACTGGACCATTTGCTGGGGATGCCGCAACAGGACAAGTAGGCATCATCTTCAGTGATGACATCACACGGTCGCTAGAGGCTATTTATGTAAAAATCTAACCAATCAACATTCTGTTGCATTTGATCCTCTGTCAAGAAATGAGGTATCCTCATTACAGATAGTTTTAGGAGGTCAAAGTCATTATGCACTATCATTTGAACTGTTCCAAGAGAAGTTTAAGATATTTCTCAAAATAAAATGTATGCATTTTATATTTCCTAAAAATGTGTTAATAAAGAGCAAACTTTGCTCGTTCCCGGCTGAAATTTCAAACTCAGACCAGTACTCGTTTTCAAAGTTCCTTCTTTCTCAGTTAAACTGCACAATCCACTTGCAGTTAGTGTCAGACAATACACAAGTACCATATCAAACAACTTTCAAATTTGTTTTGATTTTTAGGGGGCGGTCTCGATCTTTCACTCTTTTACAAACGTAGAAATAAATGTATTATCTTGGAGAGTCCGCTGTTTTCAAGCACAGCTGTTTTCATCACTTTTTTAGTGACGTCACACATATGCCTTGCCGAAGATACCAGCCCCCTATTGTGCACGAATAAAGGGCAAAGGCTGACATTTGTTTTGCTACTAATTTTATTTGTGTGACTTTCTATCTATCTATCTATCTATCTATCTATCTATCTATCTATCTATCTATCTATCTATCTATCTATCTATCTATCTATCTATCTATCTATCTATCTATCTATCTATCTATCTATCTATCTATCTATCTATCTATCTATCTATCTATCTATCTATCTATCTATCTATCTATCTATCTATCTATCTATCTATCTATCTATCTATCTATCTATCTATCTATCTATCTATCTATCTATCTATCTATCTATCTATCTATCTATCTATCTATCTATCTATCTATCTATCTATCTATCTATCTATCTATCTATCTATCTATCTATCTATCTATCTATCTATCTATCTATCTATCTATCTATCTATCTATCTATCTATCTATCTATCTATCTATCTATCTATCTATCTATCTATCTATCTATCTATCTATCTATCTATCTATCTATCTATCTATCTATCTATCTATCTATCTATCTATCTATCTATCTATCTATCTATCTATCTATCTATCTATCTATCTATCTATCTATCTATCTATCTATCTATCTATCTATCTATCTATCTATCTATCTATCTATCTATCTATCTATATCCCGTAGTCTTGCCGACCGTTTGGGGCACCACTAATGACTTGGCAACCAGCTCTCTCCATTCCTCTCTGTTCTCTGCTATTCTCAGCGAATCGCCCAGCTTCAGTCCTGTCCACTCTGAGATATTGTCCTCCCATCTTTTCCTCTGTCTTCCTCTCCTTCGTCCTCCTTGCACGGTGCCTTGCAGGATTGTTTTGGCAAGCCCTGCTGAACGCGTGACATGCCCATACCACTTCAGTTTGCGTTTTCTCACAATGGCTAATAAGTCTTCATAGGGCCCGATGGCTTGCCTGATTCTGCTTCCCACTTCCTCGTTTGTGATGTGATCTCTGTATGAGATGCCAAGCAGCCTTCGAAAACATCTCATTTCAGTGGCTTGTATCCTCCTTTCAAGGTCTGCTGTGAGGGTCCATGACTCGCAGGCATACAAGAGCACTGAGATGAATAAGGAGCGCATCAGTCTGATCTTGGAGCAGAGTGTGATGTTTCTGTCCTTCCATATGGTCTTCAATCTTGTCAGTGCTGTTATTGTCTGCGCAATCCTGGACAGTATTTCTGGTTTTGATCCCTCATCTGTCACAATGGCTCCGAAGTATTTGAATTTCTTAACTGTTTCCAGTTTTTGGCCTCCAACCATGATTTCAGTGCCAATGCCACTAGCGTTATTGGTCATTAGTTTGGTCTTCTCTGCACTGATTTCCATCCCATATGCAATGGATGTACTATCCAGCTTTTCCACCAGCTGAGCTAGCTCCTTCTCTGTTCCTGCAAGGCCATCAATGTCGTCCGCAAAGCGCAAGTTCGTGATTGTTCTGCCTCCAATACTGACAGTTCCTTCATGATCTTTCAGAGCGTCCGTCATGATTCTTTCCAGGAAGATGTTGAAAAGAGTAGGTGAGAGCAAGCAGCCTTGTCTGACTCCAACTGTAGTCCTAAACCAGTTTCCTATTTTGCCGTTGAAGCAGACTGCGCTAGTGGCCTTGTTGTAAAGGTTTGCTATGACTTTGATCAGGTTGGCATTGATGTTGTATAGCTTCATGGTGGACCAAAGTGCTGCATGCCACACCCTGTCAAACGCTTTTTTTTTAAATCCACAAAGACATGATAGAGGTCCTGCTGGTGCTGCAGGTATCTCTCACATAGAACTCTCAGGTTGAAGATCTGCTCAGTTGTGCTGCGCCCTGGTCTGAAGCCTGCCTGTTCCTCAGCTATGATTTTCTCTGCCTGTGGCTTCAGCCTGTTCAGTAGGATCTCTAACATGGCTTTGCTTGGATGGGATATAAGACTGATCGTGCGATAGTTCTGGCATTGATGTAAGTTGCCTTTTTTGGGAGAGTTATTATAAGTGATTGGGTCCATGGTGTGGGCCAATCCCCTGACTGCCAGATCTTATTGCAGATTGTTAGTAAGGCGCTTATCGTGTCTTCTCCCCCTTCTTGCACTAGCTCTGCAGGGATGTTGTCTGCTCCTGCTGCCTTCCCTTTTTTCAGCGACTTCACTGCAGCCTCTACTTCCTCTCGTAGGATGGGATAGTTGCCATTGTTGGTCACGGGTGGGTTGACAAGTATGCCTGGGTCCCCTGCAGCTCGGTGATTGTACAAACCTGAGCAGTACTCTGTCCATCTCTTCAGTATGTCTTGGTCTTCCGTAAGACAGTTCCCTTCACTATCTTGAATGATCGAGGTGCGTCCTTGTTTTACACTGGTCAGGTCTTTCACCAGCTGGTATGCTTTTTTGCTATTATTTTTGTTCAGATTTTCTTCTACTTGTTTACACTGATTTTCAATCCACTTATTCTTTGCCTTTTTCATGCTTTTCTTGATATCCTGGTTAATTTCCCTGTATTGTTTAGCTCCTTCTACCTCTGATTTCTTTTTCTTTAATTCTCGACGCTTGTCACATAGAACAAAGATGTCAGCTGTAACCCAAGGTTTCTTTGCTTGTCGGTGTTTGCCAAGGATCTCACTGGCTGTTTGGGTTACAACAGTGTTAAATGTGTGACTTTAGTAGTTTACAACTGGCGTATCTTGAAATAGATGGATACATGTGCATCGCAGACGCCTTACTTACTTATTAAAGAAGGATACTCGCAGAATGATGCCTTCCTGCAGGACTCCTGCAGTTCCTCAGCACACCTAGTTGTGTTTGATGCCACCTTACAATCCACGCAGCATGCAAAATTCATACCACTGAAAAGAAAGAAGAAAAACAAAACCAGTGAAAACGGTGCCAACATTACACAGACTCGTTTATTAGTGCTTCATAGTCACAAGCTCGATCAAAATGCAAGAGACCAGGAGTCCTCATAGTTGGGAGGACTCGTGAAGATATATGTATCTTACCGCTGACACCGCTCTCAGTCTCTAGGGCAGGACCTGTAACAAATTTGATCCCAACGGCAGGTACCCAAAAACAGTATATTATAAGATAATATACTGTCTTTGAGGTACCATGCCTGCTTTAAGAAACAGGCTGCAGGAGAGCTAGAGTATAACATTCATGGCCTTATAACATAAGGCCATAAACAAATTTTGTTTGTAAGGTCACAGTAACAGTTGATGTTAACATACTTGTTTGCTGTCCTATCACTAATATAACTGAAAACAGAGCAGGTGTTAATTTATTATGCAAGCAGGAATATTTCTTGGACATATGATATATAATACAAATATAACTGCCGGGATCACGGTCAGTTGCAAGGTGACACTACGCCATTTGCGCACAGTTTCATCTCACTGATAAACACCTTTCTGTGGTCCTTCCATGTTTAATTTTACATTTTGGTCTCGAAACGTATCTGAACAGAAGCGAAATAGCAAGCCTAAAACTACTTTGCGATATGAAAGCAAAGAATCCGGGCCTGAACAGCGCACAGATACACGTTGTTTCTGAAACATATGTTTCCTTTCAAGCACCACTGTCGGTAAACTAATAATATTACCATTTCTAATGGCTGATATCTTCAATCTTTGCTGAATTTGGTAAAACACAAGAATATGTGTCTGTTTTTGTTGTTGTTGTTGTTGTTGTTTCTGTTTTTTTGGTGTTCCCTTGATGAAGCATTCGCTGAGAGGGCAAAAAATGTGGACAGAAAATAAAACCTAAAACTCCAGCAGTCAGCATGGTGTGATCGGATTCTTGTTATTTTCTAATGCTTATAACGGGTCACGAACGCCCCAAAAAAGCATTCACTTTTCACGATGGAAAAGGACGATGAAGAGAGCAATACCGCTTTCATAATCTTTTTTATTCGCTGAAAAGTCTATCAACGGGGCTTTTGGGAGTTTGGGGGGAATGGGGGGGGGGGAGAGAGAGAGAGAGAGAGAGAGAGAGAGAGAGAGAGAGAGGGAGCGAGAGAGAGAGAAGATTGAGGGGTCTGTGATGCTCGTGCAATACTGCTTTCAGTGCATTCATCAACTGGCCGGAAAATCAAACGACGGAAAGGGGGGACTTGAAGAGGGCCGGGGGGAGGGGGGGGGATTATGACTAAAATTTACATTCTGACAACAGACTTCACCTTTCACGAAATAGCAGGTAGTTTTCACAGATCACGAAAGTCTTATTTTGGCTTTTGAGTTTCACATCGATCCCTTCTTTCACGGATCACGAGGATGGAAAAACTGCACTAACAAATCACGAGAACCGAAAAACGCCAATCACGCATCACGATTTTAAGGTATGCACCCCCCACCCACCCCACCCACCCCCCCCCCCCCCCCCACACACACACACACACACACAGGTCCCAGAGCACTTGGTCCTCCCAATGTGTTGAATGGTTTTCGCACAGTCTTACTCCGTCCCACCGGCATATTAAGAAAACAGCTAACGAGATGAAACACGCTTTAAGGATAAAACAGTCGGGGGCAATTTTGTTGTGATGTTTTGTCCTGCAGGTATCATCACGACCATATGTTCTAGCGAGATCCAAAGGATAAGACTGTCTTGTACTTCAGAAGCGTGTTTCTTTATTGTTGGATAACTTCCTTACATTCTGCACCCTCGACAGTCATCTTTTTGGTCCACATAAATAAATCCCACCTGCAAATTGCCTCAGGCACGAGCTTACAGGTGTTGGTACAGCAGGGATCCCTGTTCCCCACTGCGACCAGTCCTCCGTCACACTCCTCACCCTCCTCTATCACAGCGTTGCCACAAAAAGGTGCATGCTCCGCTGCACACATGGCCATGTATGAACTGTCCTAACAGTAAAGCCACTTCATTGAAAAGTGAATAGACTAGCTTTAAAAAATGGATGAGTTCTTAATAATAATAATAATAATAATAATAATAATAATAATAATAATAATAATAATAATAATAATAATAATACATAGTTTTTATATAGCGCCCTTCCCCACGGACAGCAAGCTCGGAGCGCTTTACAGCACATAAAAATAATTTTTAAAAAAGAAAAATTAGAACGCGCTCACTCTTTAAATAAACACCTGCTCGCACTATGTAGGCGAGGTCCTAACACTAAATAAACACACACACACACACACACACACACACACACACACACACACACAAACAAACACACACACACACACACACACACACACACACACACACACACACACACACGCGCGCGCGCGCGCGCGCATCCTACCTACATGGGCTACCCATATAAGAAAAAAAACATTTCCAGGCAGCACATCCAGACTAAGCTAATCTTGATATGCTACCTGAAAATGATGGGTCTTCAAATTTGTTTTGAAGGTCATCAGGGTATTATATTATATTGAGCCACAATTTGCTTGATATCGTGCCGATAACAGGCAGATGTGTCTAGAAGACTCGAATCAGAACGTCCGAGTCGTCAGAGAAGAACATTTTGATTCGGGTCAAGTAATCGCATCTGTCGGTTATCGGCACTATAATTAGCAAGCAAAATGTTGCTCAGTATAATTTGTGTACCCAGTCCAAACAAAACTATGTCTCGCTTCATTCATTTTGCGGCTGATTACGGTTGTCAGACAAAACACAATTGAATGGCGGACGACTGCATATCACTGTCGACTCTGCGCACTCATTTCTTCTGACGAAGACATCATTGCCTTGTATAACCGCGAGTGTAAATGTAAATTTTACTTTAAAGTAGATCACGCATAATAGCGGAAACTGTCGGCGGGTTTGTTTATTTCGTCATTTTCTTAGGTTGTCGAAATCACCAGTTGACCTCGTCAATTTCACTAGTGCAGCGATTCCCACGTTTGCTGGCTTCTGTTCTTCATTCATGTGTGTGTGTGTATCTGACATAAATTTCGAGCGTTTGTACACACTAAGAAGTATTTCATTCCCACTGCACATAATGAGCTTGTCAATCTTGCAGTTTGAGCATATTTTGCATTTCCCTTTTTTTAAAAAAATGCAACTGAAGTATCATCAAGATTGTACCTTCTTGACCTGCAAGGAATGGTGGGAAGAAAAGTATATCAAGCAAGTTCATGAATATTGATGTTGAATATTGATAAACTGCTTGACTGCTGTGAAAATGTGAACATCACCCTTTTGCAAGAGGTATAGATTTTCATGAGCTCCCGAGGTGTGGATCTATCTATGCGTTTTGCTGAAACCACTTTGTATCCGAGTTCCTCTGAAGGCAGGGAATCTTTTAGTGTAAGAAAACTGAAAAGTTTTATCACTGACCAAAGAAATTAAGTGCAAGAGTTGAAACTATGTGCTCAGCTCCGATCATAGGTACAAAGAGTGTAACAAATAGGCAAAAAAGTAAAAGTATTTATACAACAGCACTGCCTATGGCCTTATGTAAAGAGAATAGAGAAAGTACATTCCTAAGACAATTACCCATTGTCTTAAGTTGACCCTAATAATTAACTAATTAAAGTCATTAATGCCCACATGACCGTTTCTCTCAAATCAAACCAAATTCTGATAGTGCACTCTGTAAAAATAAACTAATGACATTTCAACACAAAATTCAAGTACCCTGTCAGGCATGACTAGGTCTTTAGAAAGTGCAGTCAGAGTGGGGGACAAGTCGTCGTGACTTGTTAACAAAAGACGGCTTAGTGCAACTCTATTGAATTGGCCCTCCGAAACATAGGGCTAGATTTACAGATTCACATGAGCCGCGTTTCACAACATTTTTTATTTTTGGGGAATTAACAGATATACCTAACTCTCACTGTGTACACACAGTACTCGTGTATGTATAATTTCTTTTCATAACATATCTTTAGAATTCTGTGCAGTCAGATTTCAATTATGGTTAGGTCCTCGTGACTTGACTACAAAGATCTAAGTGCATTCATGTACACGACGCTTTGAATCAACTCATACATGGACAAAAGCCTCAGCCTTTCTATGTACCCGCACACCATTTGTTGCTACTGGCTTATCTGTGCATGAAAGAACACACGATCTGAGTGCACTGAGAAAATCAATTACCTGCTTACATAGATCGATTTTAACACAACCAGCACCCTGGTCAAGCAGCGACATATATGGCATACGTAACATACACCATAGATCAAAAAAAAGATGTAGTTAAACATTCTCTACACACAAACACACATACAAACACACACACACAGACACACACACACACACATACACATAAACAAACAAACAACACAGACACACATACACAACTTACCCGTTTACAGAGCTGACGTCATAACATCTCAACCAGTAAATAGTCCCGTGCATACATTATAACAAAACCATCCGGTCAAATTAACACTATTTGGCAAGAATTAGTCCGATCCGGTCATGCCTGAGGCTAAAAAACGATCTTGGTCTTTCCAAAATGTTATGCATAACTAAACGAGGAAACAACCTGATGAGTCTTAACGCTACCCGACCAGACTGGTGGAGCAAGTTTTGTGCTGTGTCTCCGTTTTGTGTGTGTGTGTGTGTAGCATGTTATTGATTGCCAGCAAGGTGGAACACTGCACCAAAACACTGTACTGTATTGTTTTGTAAGACATTTTAAGTCTACACTAACAAACAGACACACTAACACACACGCATATCACTAACACACGTGCTAACACACACACACATACACATACACACATGCTAACATACACACAAAATCACCATACATGACACCCGACGCCAAAAACACAAGGTTTGTAAGTACGGCCTCACGCCAGTGCAATATTATTGTAAGATTTTTCTTCCGGGTGCATACCTGACTAAACATGCCTGACGCAAGCCATTGTAACCCACCAGCGCGTGAGACGATAATAACTCCTATTCAATTATATGTGCTGGTGGCCGGGTTAGACTGGTGTACATGTTTAGACTGTAACTAAGCTTTTCAAGCTGAAAAGAGATGCATTCCTCAGAAAATCATACCTTGCTTTATACAGACACCCGACTGAGTACATATACAACAGATCCTCAAGAGCCCCCCAGGCCCCTAGCTTGGCTCCCGTTTTACAATGTACAGTCCGTTGTACTTTCAGATTTCTCTTTGCGAGTAAGCTGTTGAGTCTTGACTATGAGCATTTACAACTCGTCACGATGTAGCCTTAACAAATCAATACTCTGCACTACTCGGAACTCCCTATTAAGTGTGCCGCATTAACGATATATATGTCACACTTTCCTCTTTTGACGACACTCTAGACTGGTTGACGAGACTTGTTTACCCACCTTGAGGCGAAAGAGTTGGTGGGTGGTTGAGTTCTGAAAAAATCTTTGCAATGCGCCACACCGCATAGGACAGTCAAGGCCATACTCAGGGTGAACTCTAAAAGTTACTGACTACATAGTTGAGTGGTGGTAAATGTATGAGTTACTGTTATTGTAAAAACTTTCTAGAAAAACATGATTTTGCTTGATAAAAATTTTGAAAGTTACCTGCAATTTTGTTTTTTGTTTTTCTTTTTAAATTACATTATAAAAAATGAATCAAGACGAATTACTTCTTCTAAATGATATCAATGCAGTAGAGAACAAAGACTTAGACTCTAAAAAACAGCGTCTTTTGTCTGTTCTTGTTTCTGGAAAGTCCAAAGCGTATCTCGGAAAACAATACATGACAGAAGATATTGATTCTCTCACCGCTGACGAACTAATCACACTTCATTCTAAATATGAAAATCATATTGCTTCACTAATGACACGTGATTTAAGTCAATCTCTTGTCTGTCTATACACAAAAGCAGTGAGTGACTTTCTACCTATAGACACTGACAGTCTATCACACGACCTTGAAAGCAATCCTATTGTTTTAAGTTCAATTGGTAAATTAGCATGAGTCATGTTTTACAAGTTTGGCAATTACCTTGCACCTGTCATAACCTTGCTCGTTACTGGGAGCCATATTGATTTTTCAAAAATAAATTTTGTAGAAAAAGAAAAGGATGTACCAAATAGACGAGAACAAGATGACCCCACAACAGAACCCTGTTTTGACACAGGTTCAAACAGTCACTAAACCAAAAAGCCCTGGTAGAGTTGAGGCAGGAAAAAGATTAGCGGAATATAACAGACCAAAAAAATTACAGCTTCAAGCACAGACAGAAAAAACTCATGTAACTGACCCGCCGTCAGGACAGTCAGGACCAGTGTCAATACCAACACCGACAGGACCATCAGGACCATCAGAACCAACACCATCAGGACAATCACACCCTCATCAAAGTGTAAGACAAACAACTAAGTCTAACCCTGAACCTGAAACAGCAAAATATATAGTTGCTGGATTTGTTGTCGGATTTGGTTACATAAGTTACCAATTATACAAAAAATACAGACCACAGACTCGAACAGTGTCCAAAAAATCAGACACTCCAAAAACAACACCAGAAGTCACCACATTACCAGTAGCATCCAAACCTGTCGACCCATTTTTTATGCAGTGATTAATTTTTTATTTTAATTTTTATTGCCTAAGAAAATGAGCGACTCAAAAAATTTAATGAACCTCATGTATCACTCTGCCGTAATTAGTGGGCTAGCAGTAGCTTACTCTATGCTTGGAAAAAGTCTACTCAAAATGAAATCAGCAGACCTGAGTAGATTAGATTTCGAAGACAGTGCAAAGCTAATTGTAGTTGTCACAGCATCAATTGCGACAAAAGACTTTCTTGTCAAGCAGGGAATTATTCCCGAAAATGTTTCTATGTAAATAAAAGTATGGCTACAATAGCTATTATGATTGGGGGTGCCATGGTTAACGCTCTGGCATTCAGTGGGTCAAACCATCTCTTTTCAAAAATGGGAAGAGAAGAGAGTGCAGAAGAAATGAGATGACACAATGAAGCATCTGAAAAACTTGCTCAAGCCCAGCAGGATTATGAAAAGCAAAGAATTGAGAAACTTGATTTCATCAATGAAAAACTGAGGCTTGAAGGCCATGCACAGCATACGTTTTCTAATACAGACGACGCAATCCGTGAATACTATCTTGTCACTGGTAATGACATGACCATTCCAAAACCTAAACTAAGTGACTATTACAAACCAAGTACAGAACAAAGAAACGGAGAGATAATCTTTGTTCTAGTGGGAATGATATTTGTATATTTCACAGGAGTTTATATTGCTAGAAAAAATGACAGCCGAAAATAAACTATCAAAAATATATTACTCCCCAATTGGATATTGGAAAGGAGCAAACGCGATTCAGAAATTACACGCGGCCATGGGTGGAGATGTAACACTCAGTCAGATAAAACAATGGTTACAGAGACAAGCAATATGGCAAATATATCTCCCTGCACCAAGAAAAATAACACGTCCTCATTTTGAAAACACAACACCAAACGACACGCACCAAATGAATCTCCTATTTCTACCCCATGACATAATAAGAAAGAAACGTTACAAGTACGCATTAACTGTCGTTGATATTGCTTCACACTACAAAGATGCTGAACCCATAAATGACAAAAATGCCTCAACAGTTGCTACAGCGTTATCAAAGACATATAATCGAGGTCCTTTAAGACACCCCAGACTTGTGCAAGTTGATGATGGATCTGAATTTACGGGCGCAGTTAATCAGTTATTTGCGAAGCACGGCGTACTGGTTAGACGAGGCATTCCAGGTGTACACAGATCACAGGCAATTGTAGAGAATTTCAACAAACAATTATCAGAAAGACTTTTTAGTTACCAGTATTCTAAGGAACTCATGCATGACGCATGTAACACTGAGTGGGTAAAAAGATTACCACATGTGATAAAAGCAATGAATAATGAAGGACATGTAAAACCCGCTGATGCTATTAAATTGAAAACAATTACAGAGCCAAAAACAGGACCAACCCCAGCACCGACACAAGTTTATTTACTAAACAGGTGAGATATTTATATCAACCAGGTGAGGCCGAAAACGACGTGAAGTGCAGGGTAACCGACCCCATCTAGTCTACATCTGTACACAATATAAAAATAATAATTCCTGGTGCTGACGCGTCAATATATTATTTGTACGAACCAGCACTGCAGAGGGCATTTGTCAGAGAAGAATTACAGATTATTCCCCCAGACACTGTTACTCACTTTTGACCAATTCGTCAATCAGTTCATCAATCAGTTCATCACAAATATCATCAGATAACTTGAGCCTGTAATGCCCAGGCACATAAGCTTTTTCTTTACTATGAAAAACACGTTTCGTGTCCCCAACTGCAAGTGACTTCTTGTGTGTTTGGATCATTTCAATATTATGTTTGTTTGAGCTCAGTGACTTGTTTGGATAATCAGGCATCAGTTGACCATCTAATACTTGCTTATAATGTTCATGACGAATGTCTTTACTTTTAATCGCTGTTTTTTTTTTTTTATACCTTTGGCTTTCGACTGACTACCCTTTTGGTGCAGTATAGAATACATTTTTGATCTCAGTCCAATGTACTCAACTATTGGTACACCATTCAGTTCATCCTTAAACTTTCCAGGCACTTTCTTGTTTTGTATGCTAAACAGCAGATGATCCTTAGGGTAGTCAGACGTGTCATACATGTGTAACTCTGTTTTCATGTCTTCATAAAAGTCTTCAGTAGGCACATCAATGATCATAGAGTCAGTGTCAGTGTATAGCAGACGACACTCAGGATACTTTGGTTTGAAGTAATCATAATAAAATTCAAGCATCAACAGTTTTGATAACTCAAGAATTGACATACCAATGAATACTGGCTTGTCCAGTTTGACAATCTTTTTTTTTTTGAGTGACACTGCATACAATGATGAATGAAACTCTTTATACCCTGTGTACTGTGGCTTACCTGTAAGTTTAATTGCACCCGATTCAGTTGTGACAAGTCTCACATCTTTGCGGTGATGAGGATTTTCCATCGTCTTGCCAAAACAGGCATTGTTCATAAGCTTAAAGAAGGCTTTGTCAAATGCAGTGTTGCCGTCTCTGGCACACAATGTTGTATTCTTCATTATGTAATCTTTCATAAAAGCACTTTGATCAATTTGAATACCACTGTGAACTTTCTTTAGTACTAAACCATGTTTTATGTAAAACTGCAACAATCAATAATGGCAAACATAATTGAATTTGTCATTCAGATTTGGCACAAGTTTGGTGTCTTCTTTTTTCCCCGTCATACTCATTTTCTCAACAGCCAACGAATAATCATTATGGTAATCATGTAGATGGTGTGGGTACTCCAGGTCAACTTCAAAGATCCAACCCTTCGCATTGTTTCAATCATGATTCATAATATTGTTTGTTAACTCTGTTATGTCATACTGTGACAAATCATACAGTTTAAAGTTTTTCAAGGGCAATAACTCACACATTGCGTATCCGTACAAATTGTTTGCGTCTACGTACGTAATGAATGACCTTGACCTTGAGGGGTCAAACCCAAGGTCGTCCAGATATTTGTAGTTGGCTGTGGCGTAATTGTTTGCTGCTATACTAATGCCACCCTCAATCCACGTTCCACCATTTCACCCATTGTACGATCAGACAACAGATCTATAAATATCTTACTGGATTTCAAAAATGCATCCCATGTCATGCCAGGACTAGTTATGTAACAGGCTGGGTCAAGACTGTAGTGCAACAAACCCTTTTCACGATAACTTTCAAATACTTCTGCTAGCAAACAAACATCAGCTTTCAAGTATTGATTGTGGTAGTCACCAATTGTTTGACACCCTAATTTATCCCACACATCAAGTGCATGCTGGTATTCAGAGTCAGAAATACCTTCACCATTAAGTGTAGAATAAAATTTCTCTTTTGGTGGCAGTCTCCTTTCCTCAAACACAACCCACTCACTGATGTACTCGTACGGATACACACCTTTCTTAATCAAGTCTGACTCAAAATATTTACTCGTTATTGGATACTCAGTCCTTCTGCCAGACTAGCCAACCCTAAAGACAAATGTTGCATCGAGTCATAAAATGCTAATTTGTCTAATCTAAAAGTCACGTATTTCTCAGTTGTCTGTGCAATACAACTAATGTTTCTGTAAGACTCGTCTACAGCCTGCATGATAATGTGTGAATCATATCCCTTTAGATTGTGGAAATAGATTGGTAACTTATATGTCTTAGGATCTGTTTTTAATAACAAGTTACAATTGTTATGTGCAGCACCTCTGTAACGCCCGGTTATGTGATCATGGTCACGAACTTTATCACCTCCTAAGGATTGTTCACAAATCCAACACGTCACAGCCGTATCAAAATTTAGTTTGTCTTCTTCTGTCATCACCAAAGGCATCTGACATGTTGTGAGATACTGTACTACCTGACTATACAGATGTCTCATTTCTGTTAAAAACAGACATGCTGCATTTTCACCCCTGTAGATAACAGGTTCTGAATGCAGTCCGTATGACCTAACAATGATGTATCCGAAAGAACACACCACTTGGTCACTTAGTTTTATAGTCTTTGGTAATGACTCTGGAACAGGACCCTCATACGGAACTACCAGTGATTCAAAATCAGCATACACTACAAATGGCAGCTTTTGTTGATTCCCATAGTTCTTAAAACACACTTGACTACCAGGATCTGGATACTTAAGTACTGTTTGTATGTCATCAGCTGACCTACAATGTAAAACATATTTGTGCGCCACTTCAATAGAAGAAAATCTTTGTAAACATCTTTTACACACTTCTGTTTCCTACCATATTTTGATACATGATTATGAATTAGTCGTGACATATTTCTGATAATTGTGTAGTGAAAGTTATTGTCATCACCTATTCATAACATGTCAACATGTTTATCTCATGGATGTCCATAGGTTGGAGCAAGTGGTGATACTCTAATGGGTTGTAACTTGTCAACAGACTCATTATCCCACACATACACATTTACAGATATACCAGGATTTAGTTTTTCAAACAAGTCTATGTCTTCTATTTTAACAGGGAAATCTATACCACTGAAGTTGAGTTCATTTACAAATTTGGTGTAGTTAGATACACGTTCAGGTTTTGATTTTACATAGTGTAGTTTAGCAAGCACACACCACATGAAACAATAGTGGTCATTGTTCTGAATATTAACGACAGCCTTCTTGTTTACAACCTCTGTTGGCAGTGGTATCCATGATTTACCTAATATAGGATGATACCTTGACTGTTTTAGTTGTAGTTCATGTACATGACCTTCGTGCCAACCAGACCCCTTCATTTTTGTTTTGTCAATTGCTTCAAGAAAGTCAGGTAACAGTCTATCTCTAAACACGTTTTCCAATTCTCTTTTTGTGTTAACTGTGTGTTGTCTTGTCGAGATATATGATACGATCACTTCACCGTCTATTCTAGTAAATTATATTTTCGCAACAATCTGAATCTTTACACTACCTGTAAAAAGATTATCTTGTACAACAGAAAAAGATCTTTCTATTGATTCATAGACATTGTTACTATTAGATATAGGCAAGTCTGTTGTGTGAAACACGTTTCTTAAGACTTGTTGAGCCTGATGAGCTTTGAGCATTGTCCGTCATTTTTATTTGTCCGACAAAATAATAAATGGGGGAAAAAATTACCACTGTCGCACCCTATGTAATACTGTATTAGTTGTAGCTATGATAAACAAGTCAACCACTTCCCTGGTGTGTGTCTTGAAGTCTTGTCCTGCAGGTGTAATATCACTTTATTGAATGTAACACTTTCAATATAACAATGTAGTTTTCTTAGTTGATCAAATAATGTCTTTACACAGTGTCTCAAACAAGCGCAAGCGGCTACTGTTAGCATCATAAATCTTAAAGTATTTGTCTTAAGATCAACAGTCTCATAATCATAACATGGTGATCCATCAGAATATTCCAAAGTAACATTTTATGACATGTATATCTTCATTGGCGGTGTTGAGAGTTTAAAACTGGGTTCAAACACACATGTTTTTAAGTCATAAAAACACTTAACATCTTTGAAGCAGTCTGTAACATCAACTGTGTGGGTTTGTCCATCTGTCATTTTTATTGGACAAAACAAATGTATAAATTAATTTACTAACCCATACTCTGTGGGTTGATCTGTCTTTAAAATAAGCTTTAGATGCTTAGTTGATTTCAGTTTATTTTTTACATCATCACGTTCATGCTTATTTGGTATGACATCGTTCTCTCTGAGGCAGTCTATACAGATGTCACGGTCCTTACAGTAAAACAAACATATAAACTTTAACTGTTCTCAAAAATCTTTTAGTACAGCATTATATTTCTGAGTGAGAATCCATACACTGACATTTGCGTGTCTGCCACTGAAGGCAAGTTCTGCTAATGTGTTTCTCTTTTTGACAATGTCTTTCTCTGCAGAACAGTCATCAACAATAAACAACGTTGGCTGTCCTTCAAATTGCTTGTAAAAATACTGTAGGTAGTCATTCAGTTTTTTCTCAGGGTCGACTAAGTAAATGTTGCTGTCAGTCCAGATGAATAATCGGTTGTGATAAGCTTTGTTGTGTTTGATAGTAGGACAAAATATCACTATGTTTTCAAAATGATGGATGTATCTTGTTTGTAAGAGGTTAAGTACAAATTCAGTTTTACCACACCCTGTGGCACCACAAAATAAACCACAGTGTGGGTCGAGTGTCATCAAGTTAATTTTAATACACAATATAATTTTAATACATGACACCCTTTAGTCTACTGTCTTCAATATTTATTTGTGCGCCATAAATCAGGTACAAAATATATGTTTATTGCTTCAGCTTTTTCAACCTTTTTTTGTCTCTGGATTGTAATTCCGTCACTGCCGTTTTCAACAGTTCAACCTGACCCATGTAGGTAGTCATCATCAGTACTGCGAAGGTCTAACCAAAGTGCATACTTATTTGTCAGGTATTGTCCGATCCTAACGTCATACAGATGTAAATCTTTACATGCCACGTTTGCTGGTTTATCTCTAATCCTTCCACCCGCAAAATACTTTGTGATCTCATCGTAGTGCTGATAAGGCAGCATTCCAGACGCATACACTTGATTTGGATGACCTTCAATTGTACAAGACAAATGTGTAATCTTTGGATTTGTAAATTTTTTCTGAATCCTTTTTGTATGGAGCCGCTGGTTCAACAAACAACATAAGTACACCTTTCAGTGACCTGGCAGGTGTGTTCAAGTTTATGTTCCACATCGGGTCACTTTTGTCTTTATGCATTAAACTGTGTCTAATCACCCGGTCATAATAAATTAGCAGTCTTGACTGGTACTGATTTTGAATGAGAGTAGCTAGATGAGCTTGTGTGACAATTTTGTATTCCAAAGATATGTTAGAGATCTTGTATGTTGCGTCTGTGCCAGATGATTTTATAACTTTGGAGTAGTCATTGAAAGTTAGTTCAAAACTCAGATGGTCATTCAGTGCTCCTTGGTAATAAGGCAAATGTTTTGTTAGGATTTCAAATTCAAGTGCAATGTAAAACCTGGTTCCATATGTTTCCACTAATATAACGTCCTTGGCTGCTGACATTGATTTATCTGCTGTGTCGATTCTAAGTTTGGTAATATTATCTGTCTGTATGCCTTGATAAATACGGTCTTCTTGTTCTTCTCTTGTAAGCCAAAGATCTTTGTAACAGTAGAACACATCAGCATCATCAAGACTAAACACTTCCTGTCCTTCAAGTTTAACTTTAATAGTTCTTATAATTGCTCTGCCAAGATTGTTAACTAGTGTTCTGTTTACATCTGCGTCTGATGAAAGTTCAATATTAAAAGCAAGGCGTGCAGTGCCAGGAACGATAACGTCACTGGGACCTAGGTTTGGAAACTTAACTGTAAGTACTTGGTTCTGGTCTATGGTACTTGAGTTGTTTGTGATGACAATTGATTGTCTAATGCCCTTAACACCAAGAGGCTCACGTAGTTTTCTATATGGGTCTAACTTTGATCCGTAAGACGATGTCATTTTTATTATGCACAATAATAATATTAAATTAATACAAACAATAGCTGCAGGAGGATTTAATCATGAAGATATTGAAATGGATGACATGTGTGATTTTGGTAATACAACAGATATGACAGATATGTCAGATATGACTGGTACAAGAAATACTTACAGTTTACGTCATGAACTTTTAGAAACCAAAGTAAACTCGTTTTATGATCATGTTGGTGATCACCCAGAAAACATAGATCCTAATCAGTTTGAACTTGATGGCAAGGGTCATTTATATTTAAATACTGTTGACAAAGGAAAAGTACTATTGACTAACAAAAAAGACCCTGGTAAGTTTAGGGCTTTAAGTACAATCAAAAATGGTATTGGTGGGTCTCCTGTCACGCCGCGTCTTGCTAGTGCTCTTCACGACACGCAAACAAAGTTACCAACGGGACAACAAATTGAAATGGCAGCAGTAACAAGCCTGCCAGAAATAGCAAACACAGTGATACAAGAAACCTCATTTACTGAAGGACAAATAAATGATGCTATGAAAACAATAGAAGACCCGCCTTTGTCAGTGAGGGAGATTATGGGGTTGGATAAATCTCTGCAGACAATAAGGGGTGAAATGGTAAATAACGTAGCCAAACTGGGTGAGCTTGATAAACACATAGAACGTGAAAAAGAGAAACTGGCTACCACAGACAATGGGAATCTTGACACAGAAATGAAAGAAAGAATCCAACACAGATTAAATGATTGCAGATAGAAAGATCAGGAAGGTTAGAAACGATTAGTATTGGAAGAGAAAAACTGAAAACACAGGTCAACAGGATTAGAGAAACTATTCAGAAAATACAACATTGGCTGAGAGATTGAAAACACTTTTCAGAGAACAGGGTATCACAATTGCAAGCTTAATTACTGCTCTTGGGTTTATTATCAGTACTGTTGTGTTGGCTGTCTCTGGGCCTGGGTTTGGTGGTAGTGGTCCAGCACCACCAGGTCCACCAGCCCCCACAGACCCAAAAGATTTACAGTCATGGGTAAAGAAACAATTGTCTCACATATCAGACTTGCTTAAGAAATTGGCTGTAAAGGCAATAGATGCTTTGCCTGGTATTATAGGAAGTGTTGTCAGTTGGCTTATTAGTACAGCAGTGAAAGTAGTAGGGTTTATGGCGGAAAATGTGTGGTTATTTTTGGTGTCAGTAGGTGTATTAATAACTGGGTATTTAATGAAACAGGTAAAGAAGTAAAACCCCTAATCCAGTGAGACCAATTACCAATGCAGTTCTCTCTGACTCATGTGTGCCAGGGGTTGGTGATGGTGTTACCGCGTGTATGGGTGTCGGGTCTGGGGCAGGGGAAGTAACTGTGTGTAATGGTTTTGTTGTCTGTTGATGAGTGGTTGTTGCCCCAAAGTTTACTGATTGAGTCCTAATTTTTGACCAACACCAGCAACAATGATTTCATTATTATAATTTGTTATTGTACCCATATGGAGTTGAAGATCAGATGGTAACATGTATAACCCGATGACAACTACAAAGTCAACTTTTGATCTGGCATATCTGAGAACGTCTTGATAGCGTTGTATGCTTGATGGGAGATCAACCACTGAGTTTACTGAATCTTCTAGATTTGTGAGAAACTGTTTTTGTGCTTCACGTTTACCACTTCCATTCAAAATGTGTGATTTTGTTAGTGACTGTGCTCCTAGTAAACACCACACATATGTTCTGATAGACTCATTTATGCACTCGACTCCTGCTTGAGTAAACCCATCACTCCTGTCTAAAATAAATGTGGTCCAGGCATTAGACTGTTTCTGTTCTATTGAGCCTAACCAGACTTGTGATTTTTGTGAAAATGAAGTGTAACCAGGGTAGTAATCTGTGACTCATAGCATAATACAATGCACCCATACTGTTGTGATCATCAAGTTTTTGTGTAAAGTCATACTGGGGACTGATGTTAAATTCATTACAGATGCATTCAAACGCTTTCATATCCATGGGGTTGTTAAACCTGTTGAAACTGGATTCAGTGGTTAGTGGTGTATATAGTTCTGATAGTATTCTTCTTAATTGGTAATACATGTGAAAATGGTACACAGACCTAATCAGTTTGTTTGTGTGATTTATTTGGTCTGTAAATGAAACACCGCATCCTGTAGTTGAAAACAGTATGTCAAAGTTAAGTTGGTTTTGGAACATCTGTAGTGGACTTGAGGACCACTTTCTTGCAGTTGAATCGTCTGTTATTGGAGGGTTTATGTAATGATCAAAGGGGTTGGGTACTTTGACTTGAAATAAATCTTGTTCAGACACAGCTATGTCGAGCTGATTTAACTGAATTATTTTCTGTTCATAAGTAGGTGCAACATTATACTCGGCATCCACATTAAATTGAAATGCGTTTGTAGTGACACTTGTTGGTGATTTAAATTCCATCCTTCTTTTTTATGAGATAATAAAAATGTTTATTACCTTAACAAATCTTGACACAAGCAAACCAGTGTAGTTAACTAATGGGATTGATAATCATGATGGTAGCAAGACTGTAGCTATCCATGAAATGTTCTACACTGTAAAATGGTTTAATGTAACAGATGACGGTGAATATTCTGTAAATGGAAGTATAGGTAGTGCAAGGTTTGGCGCTAAACACTTACAGCCTGGGTATTACGATTTTTGTACTACAGCTGAATTTTTACAAGATATATATAAAATCAAAGCAACTTTAAATCCGGCTAACCTGCTTATTACATTAGAATTTCCAAAAGATAGTCAGCTTATATTATCAGACAAACTTTTAATACTACCTGGTTTTTTAACCATATGGGATATTGGTATTTTAGCTATTAGTGGTGATGAAGATTGGATATATGAAGGAGTATTAAAAATGAAGCCCAAAAAAGAAAAAATAATTGGAAGATATCCTGTTCATTTGGCAGTACACACAGTACTAAATGTTTATTTGAAAGAACTAAACATGACTGAAAATGTTCACAATGGTAAGCCTTCAACTTTGTTGAGATGCTTTCCAACTGGAACTGCTCCGTATTGTGAAAGTGTGGTTGCTAGATTTCCTAATTTACAGTTTAAGAAATTAGGTTCCAGTTTCTTTGAGTCACTGTGTATATCTGTAACTAATCATAAAGACAGACCAGTTGTGATGCATGATTTTAGTGTTGTGTTGAAGTTATATAATTTTATTTTTGTTTATAAAAATGAGTGCTGGTCCAAAGCCGAGAATCATACCAGTTGCGTGTCCTGTAACAGAGTTGAAAGATTTAGCTGATGTACAGGATTTTGAAAAGGAAGGGGAGGTGGGGGAAGTGTATGGTTTTGAACTTGATTCGACTGGTACGTACAGGCGGAAAGTAATCGATGACATGAAAGATGGCACTGAGAGGCCGATTCCTAAACTTGGTCAGCTGTGTGATGTCATTGTACCTACTCCACCTGTAAATAATGTGCCCTACAACTTAATACATGTGGCTAATAAGTGGGTAGTTTCACCTGTGCCACCTGCGCCTACGCCAGCACCCACAATTGACTGGGACATAAAGTTGGAATTTATTAATTCCTTTTGTATACACTGATGATGAAGGTGCCTTAGTGTTTAGGAAAGTTGTTAACTCTGGGCCGCTGATTGTAAGTCTTGTTCCAAGCTTTGCACAAGACAACAATAGCAGAGAAAAACTGAAAGTACAGGAGTACAAAAAAAAGACGGTATCTTCTTACGCACAGGAAGGTCGTGTTTGCACCAGCAAACTTTGCCATTGCAAGAGATGCGACAATAGTATTTTAAATTATCATGAGATCTGTTTCTTCTGCGAAAGAGTCATATTTTGCGCAGGGAATAAAGCTTACGTGGGATGACACATTGACAGAGTCAACAAAGGTTTTTATTGCCATTAGAAAAAATGTAGATATTTGTTAGGTTTCGAGCAGTGTTCCAGCTGTCAAGATATTAGTCAACAAAATAACTTTTGTTTTTCTAAATTTCATAAAACTAGAACACATTGATCTTGTTTCGTTTTGATTATGCCAGCAAATTGTATACTTTTGACGAGTTGCAAAATGTAATTGTTGATTAAATAAAAATATTTGTGAATAAAACAATGATAAACTTCTATCCACAACTACCGACACTTGAGTCTGTGTCAATTGATCCGCATGCAGCAACTGTGCCGATTGCATCAGACATTACAGGCAGACGCATTCCGATTAATAAATATTACAGAAGCAATTAAATATTTGGAAAGTGAGGAGGCAAAATACTCTAGATGTAAGAGACGGTATAAGACCGTTTTCAAGTCTGTACAAAACACATCTATGGCTGTTGGTGCAGTTTCAGCTGGATGTTCTGTAGGGGGTATTGTTCTGTTTGCCACAGGAATTGGAAGTTTAATTGGAATTGCAATTGAGGGTGTTAGCGTTGCTACATGCCTGGCATGCTTTGGTTTGGAAGCCTTAAACAAGAGATTTCACACAAAATTACAGAAACATGAAGCATTGAGTACGCTTGCTGGAGCAAAGTTGAGTAGTATGAAACTTATTATTAGTAAGGCATTGGACGATAATTTTATTGATGATATTGAATTTAAGAGAGTGCAGGATGATTTAAATAATTACAAAAAACAGAAGTCTGAAATTCAGAATAAAATGCGTAGCCAATCTCCCGTAAATGTTGAAGAACTAAAAGCCAGTTTTTTAGCAGAAGGAAAAAAGATCTGTGTTCAGGAAACCACAGAAAAACTACACAATCTTTAAAACAAATAAAAATCAGATTTGGTAATAAATCAATATTTTTGTCATATGCTTCGCAGAGAGATGACACGTCATTTACACCACTTGTGCCTGATTATTTAGCCCCATTCGCTCCACCACCAGAGTATTATTGAGGAAAAACAGTTTTTTTTATTGTCCTTGTATATTGTCAAATCTGTCTCAGTATCTTGGGACTGGAGTCAAGTTCTTGTAAAAAAACTTTATAAGAACTTACAGTAAGTAATTAATAAGTTCTTATGATAAGTAATTAATAAGTTCTTAGGGCAACTAACTTAAAGGTTACCTCTGCAGGTTCCTAAAAGTAAGTTGTAACTTGATAGTAACGTATAAAGTTCCACTTGAGAAAATCTTGTTTCTCAGAAATCAGCTTTGACAGGGGGTATGTAAAATATCTTAGTCTATTTTCACAGAGTGCACTATCAGAATTTGGTTTGATTTGAGAGAAACGGCCGTGGGGAGAGAAGGAAAACATCTAGACGCAGAGGCATAGAAGTTCACGAGCCCCTGCAGGTTCGAAAGTTCATGTCTGTCCATACCACCGGCTGATTGTATTGCATCCACCTTTTCTCTTTGGAAATAAATCTACGATGATTTCAACAAGAACAGCAAAGCCCTCATGGCTCACATGCATCAACAATCCATTTAGTTTTTCTAACTTTCTGTGACCTCAACTGTTCTATGTCTTGACGTAAATTACAGAGTTAGTATCTGAGAAATCTAATGTTTTGTCAAAAATGTGCATTTTCTCATGTTTATTGACTTACTTCCCTTGACCTTGAGTGGTCAACCAAAACGCCAACATAGAAAAAAATTATCTATCACCAACTATCTTTGTGTCACGTTTGGTTCAAAAGTTTGTGAAAGCACCAATAACAACTATAACAAAATAGTCATATTTCACAAATTTGCTGACATCTCATGACCATTGCCCTCTTAGAGGTGTTACGTGGTAGTCGTGGTCGTAGTATGATGCAATCACACCAGTTACACTCACGGAGGGTTCTTGTAGAAAAGCTTCACTAAGCTGCAACTCGTCACACGTGGCACAAGGTTATAGACCACACTGGAGTAACAGTTCCAACAGCACATTATGCTCACGAGGCAACCTTAGGACAATGCATCCACAAATGCATCCACATTTCGATACACTGTCCTTTATACAATGCACGTATTTCCTAACACCCTCTTTTATACTATCATGGATTTCCAGAACAATCCTGCAAATTATATAACTCAACCAATCAGAAAAGAAAACGTAATGAAAAATCATTAATATTCATTAAAAAGAACACTCTAGATCTATCTACAATCTTTCACTAAAATCTAGGTGGATTATGTAATTGTTACGAAATGTAGCTAACATGTGTACTACAAAACTTTGAAGTCATATTTGTGCTCACTAGAACAATCGCGACTTTTCCAGGACCTTCCAACTTAACCTAGGTGGACTCTGCAACAATTTAGCGAAATGTGCAACATTGTAGTCACACCCCAAAAAAATCGATCACAATTCTCCATGCATAAGAAAACGAATCATACTAAAAAGGCACGAATCATACTAAAAAGGCATGAACCATAAACGTAACAAGATGTGTACCCAAATTAGAATGCATAGAATGGCTTTATCATCAGCTTATCGGTACCACGTTTGGCTTTAACGTTAAAGAGATATATCTTGAGAAAAAAACAACTTTTGTCAAAATAGAGGAGTTTGAGAACTATTCATTGACCCTCTGTGACCTTGACCTTTTAACGAGGTCAGTAAAATTGTTGTGTTTAGAAATGACTTGTCACAAAGTACAATTTGATCAAGTTTGAACCATGAGGCTTGAATAGTCTATGCGAAATTGCCAAAATTAATGTTAGGGATGGCACTGAATGTCATTTTCTTTCGCGCATAACGCTGTCGGAAGACGAGCTGCACCACGAAATTGCAACTTGCGACAGGAATATACCGGGAGAAATGCCTGATTCGATGATGTCCCGCACTTATGTGCATCATGGCGGAGACGTTTAAATGTGGTAAAGCCCACTTTTTGTTGTTGTTGTTCCCTCTGGCTCATAGCGCTGCACTCTTTCACGCATAACAGCGTTACACGAAAAACACGCCCTTAAAATAAGTGGACGGAATTTGGAAACCTAAATGGTGTCATACATTTTTTGGTACGCAAGTCTACAGAAATAATCTCTGGCATTACATCAGCACTTTTTCTGTACGATTTCAGACTTTTTTGCGATTATATAGGTATCTGCTGTGCGTTATGCGTAAAAGGAACACAGTTAAACATGGCCGAGGAGGGAAATGGCCGGAAAAGGGAAAATGAGAGACAGGCAGACTGACAGACAGACAGGCAGACTATTTAACAACAAAACAAGAAAGGCAAAGCCATTATGGCTCACGTGTATGACCGATTTACGTATGTGTGACCTTGTGACAAGGGGTGGTTTCTGCAGGAGCAAATTCCAGGTTTTCTGAAAATGTAAGCATTTTTTTTTTTACAAACCTGTCAATGAGTGGACTAAATTAGTATGCATAGGAAGGTCTCATCATCAGCTATCTTTGTGCCAAATGTGGTTGAAAATTTGCACAAATATGGATAATACCTACAATTTTATCAAAAATATTTTTGATAAAAAGTTTTTATCAAAAATTGGCATTCTACACACATTTGCCAGCCTCTTGTGACCCTTGGTCTTTTCGAGGGGTCATCCAAATTAGTATGCATATTATAGGTCTTACCATCAGGTATCTCTGTACTAAATTTGGGTTTGAAGTTGTGAATAGTATTTGAGAAAAAAACATCTTTTGTCAAAATATGGCTATGTTTTACCTAGTTTCTGAGCTCTCGTCACCCTTGACCTTTTTGAGGGATCAACCAAATTAGTGTGCATAGAAAGGTCTTACCATCAGGTACCTTTGTACCAAGTTTGGGTTTGAAGTTGTGAACAGTATTTGAGAAAAAAAAAAACCTTGAGCTCTTCTGACCCTTGAACTTTCCGAAGGATCAACCAAATTAGTATGCATATAAATGTCTTATATCAGGTACCTTTGTACCAAGTTTGGGTTTGAAGTGTGAATAGTATTTGAGAAAAAAATAAATTATGTCAAAATATAGCTAATTTTGACATATTTCCTGATCCCCTGTGACCGTGACCTTTTGTGAGAGGTCACTCAAAATGGTATGTTTAGAAACGTCTTGCCACAAAGTATCCTTGTGCCAAGTTTGAAGACTGTGGCTTGAATAGTCTCCGAGAAAACGACAACGTTAAAGTTTACCACGGACGACGGACGACGGCAGACGGACGACGGATGAACGGACGACCGCTGGCCCAAAACATAGACTCACTTTTGCTTAGCACGTGAGCCAATAAACGTAAGCATGGATGGGATCGAAAAGCTAAGAAATGAAATTACGTTTTCACGTTAAACCCGTTGTTAATACATATGTTTTTTTAAAAGTCTTTTCTCTTCTTTGTGACAGACGTCACTGGTGGGAAAGTGCAGTCTATGAAGGCTACATTTCATGCAGTCCAAAAATACACAGGTGAGTGGAAGCTAGGCGTGTTTGTATAAAGACTGGCATAGTTGTGTTCTTGAAACGTTTATAACGTTCACACTTTGAAAGGAAGAAGCTCCAGCATTACAACCGAAATGTGGGAACCTCCTTCTCCTCCTCTCTCCTCTCTCTCTCTCTCTCTCTCTCTCTCTCTCTCTCTCTCTCTCTCTCTCTCTCTCCCCCCCCCCCCCCCCCCCCCCCCCCCGTTTTGCACTTGTTAACTTTTACATAATATCTCTCTTTATCGTAGTGTTTTGCCTGCTCACTAAAATCCTACACATGAGTAGCTGTATCATAAGCGTGCAGTCGCTTTCTTTAAACACACTTTACATCGCAACCCCCCCCCCCCCAGACCCTGTCATTTTACTGTGTGTGTGTAATCTTCAGCGATTTTGGAACTTGTATCGGAATGTAACACAAGTGGCCTTGTTGTGTGCTGTTAGCATATTGTTTTAATGTTGTAGTTTAGCAAGGACAAACATGAAAAGAGGCCGCCTGTGCGCCTATTGTTTCCATCTTTGAGAAATAAATAAAGTATCATTCATTCATTCATTCTCTCTCTCTCTCTCTCTCTCTCTCTCTCTCTCTCTCTCTCTCTCTCTCTCTCTCTCTCTCTCTCTCTCTCTCTCTCTGGCGCCATCTTGCTTACTGTGCGCATCGCGTGTAAGTTTCTCTGCATTCAATTTGATACTGTGCTGGCAAAGTTTACTCTGCAATTATGATTCTTGGCAGACTGTTTGTGCTTAGTGAATTCTCTGCTATGGTGTAGTTTCAGGACTGTGAACTTCATATTTCACACTCATTTTCCGAAATTAAGTTACTGCACTGAGCTTGTAGGGAGGCCAGCTTGCCAGCCGGTCGGCCTGGCAGCCGGGAGTCTTGTCAGTTACATCCCCCGCGCGAGCACCATGCAGCTTTGACCCAGTTTCTCTGCTCGCCTGGAACAAACCTTAAGTGTGCCGTACTAGCGCTGGGCCAAACAGCCGTGATAAACATGTCGACACACCAAGCGTAAGCTGATTATGGCACCGCCACCATCCTTCCACTATGCGCCCGACAACACGCTCCACAGCGGCTAACTCTAGACTTTCACTGGAAAGAATAACTAAAACAAATGACCCGATCCAAGTGACCTTTGAGACTGAGGGCTGGAAGTTACCCCTGTGGAGAAAAGCTCTACATTCTTTCTACGTGGATGTACCTCTGCCCCCTGGTGTCACCCTCCTATGGAGAGACAGAAATCAAAACCACGAGAACCTGACAGTCTCTGCTCCGGTCGATTCGTCCTATCCCCAAGAACTGTTTGAAACAATTATCCAGTTGTTGAATGGGGACCGGAAACTGATCACAGTAACACTGTATTACACCACCGGAACCGGTCTAGCCCAAGGTAACTGCTGCCAAACTTGGGTTGACGAGGAGTTTGAAGCCTTGAGGGACAGTGTTACCAAGATGGCCAGCAGTCTGCTCACCCAGCCCACTCCAGCCGACCCTTCACCCTCCCTCGCTAATCCTGTTACGGATGAGTGCCCCCAGGCCGAAGAGACGGACGCATTGAACCCCGAGCAACTCACCGCCACGCGAGATGAACCCGCGCAGCCACCCGTGAGTGACTTGTCACTGGCGGCTCGGGACTCGACTATTTGTATTAGTGACCTCACTCTCATAACTCTGCCAACCGTGACCCCTCCCCGCTCCGGCGACGCGACTGTCAACACGCCCGATCACGTCACGAAGCGCCCTGGTTGCATCACTCCCCTCACCTCTAGTGTCACCAATCCAGCGTGCATGCTCCAGATGCAGAAACAGCTGGAGATTAACTCGGCCACCATCCGCACTCTGTCAGCCGCTTTGGAGGAAACACGCAGGGAGCTTTCAGAGCTGAAATCCCGCTGTGCCGCTATATACGACCTACAGGCGCAGCTCGACACCCACGCCCGAGACAGCGACGTAAAAATAAAAAACTGCTCCAGAGCCACCGACAAATTCGTCACAGAGGCCATCAACTCGTCACTAGAGCCTGTGACGAAGAAACAGCAAGGGCTCGCTGATCGCGTGAACCAGCTGACCTCCTCCAGAGACAGCCATGCTAGTAAGCTCCACGAGATCGAACGGCAGGTAAAGGCGCTAACCCCAGCCGCAGAACTACATGCCAATCCGGCTCCTGCCGCTACTACCACGGCTCATACTGCGCGTCCCTCAAACAATTCATCACCATCCGTCCATTCGCTGTCTCCTAGCTGTAATGTTCAGCACACACCACACCCTGACATCACAGTGAAAAATATGTTCGCTGTCCTGTCTGAAGGCGGCGAGAAACAGCAGGACTCTGGTGCCGGTATTGGTGCTGGCAAGAAGCAGCACAACTCTGGTGATGATGTCGATGCCGGTGATGCCACCACATCTAACGCCGCCAAGGACTCCCGTGAATTCAGCCAAGGCCGCTCGAATTCCTCTTCGAGCACCCCGCTGTGCAACCTGCGAGCCCAGACCGTGAAAACTGATGTCGATCGTTTACTTATCGGCGACTCGGTTCTGAAATGAGTTGACGCGCAGAGGATGTCTGTTGACGGAGTAAAGGTACAGAATCTGTCTGTGTCGGGGCTGAGCGTCAGTGAACTCGCTGAGTGGCTCCGTGAACAGCCAACGATGCCACACATTCGCCTGGTGACATTCCACGTCGGCATCAACAGTTGCAGACAACAGGGCCCCGTCACCAAGCCGGCGTGGATGCACCTCATCCGCCTCCATTCCTCCGTCTTCCCCAATTCCCGCATTCAGGCCTCTTCCATCATGCCCCCGAGAGGTCAAAACCACCCCCTCTTCGCCCCCGCCTCCGAATCTAATGATGCCCTTAGGGAGGCCTGTGATCAGATGAAAATTCTGTTCATCGACAACACCCCCACCTTCCTCACAGCCAACGGAGCCCCAAGGAAAAAGCTGTACCAGGATGGCATTCACCCCAGTCCTGTCGGTGCCATGAAACTAGCCATGAACATCCGCTTTGCGGGTGCTCCACGCCGCCCCCAAAACACACCTGAGGCAGGTGCTCCACGCCGCCCCCACAACACACCTGAGGCAGGTGAAAACCGACAAGTCAGTGGCAGTAGGCAGCCCAGAAACTATCATCGCCAGGACAGCCATCATGACGCTTCTCCCCGGGGCGTCGGTCATTTTCCCAAATATCAAGAACTGGCACGCCAAAACCGATACAACCCCCACACCGGCCCCGGTTCTCTCCACGGACCTGAGCAGGGTCATGGCGGGCCCTTAATGACGTCACACCACGGCCTGGCCCCAGCGCGACCATACAACCACTCGTCTGGCCACGCCCCTTCACATTTCGCTGACCAAGGCCACGCCAGGCCGCACATCGCGTCACAAGTGGACTGCCCCAGCATGCCGCAGGCTAGTGGGTACGTACCCGCCGGTCACCCGTTTGCTGCGCCCGCCACAAGCCCCCGAGGGTGGGAACAATCAGGAATAACGGGCAACCCTAGCCACGATTCAGCCCAGGCCATGCAGATCATCGCCCAACTACTGCTGCCTTTTCTACCGAAGTACTAATTGTCGGCTAATCACTTGTAATGCGTGTGAGCGTTGCTTGTGAGTATCCGATACACTATCCCTTAGCCTTGATAATTGGAAATACAAATTATCGGTTACTCATTTGCAGCGAGCATGAGCGCTGCACGTGACTCTCTGGTGATAATCCAATATCTATACCCCTCATTTGTCTTGATAAAATCCGAAATAGTAATTACTGGTTACTCATACGCGGCGCGCATGCGCGTTGCTTATGACTATCTGATAATTATGTAATGTTAGTTGTGTGCACACGAAGAGACGTTAACCGCGTTACATATGGAAGTTTGAACGGTGCCTTTATCTCATATTACGACTCGACACTTGATTATAGTTTGTGACTATCATCAGACTTTTCCTATCGGAACATTTCATTTTGCCTTTTTATGTCGTTAGTGTGTGTTGCACGGTTGTGCCTCTTGACAAGATTAGACTGTTGGCCAGTGGTGACTGTTGCAGGCTGTGTTGCTAATGACATTGTCCACAGGTTTTGGTGTACAAGGCACTATCCATATGATAAAGTCACAGGTCTTACGTGATTGTGACTTAATTATTGAAAAGCGCAACGCGTGACTTAGTTTGTGCGCTGTGCCACATCTATACTAAGAATCAGAGGTCACTTAAAACCTCTGCACTCAAACCGCTGGGCGAGTGGAAAATAGTCTTTTCCACTGGCTCTGTGGTATAGATTGTGCAGATTCGTTGACATTATCAGCGCAAAACTGGACATTATCTTGTTTGCAGTGAAAACGCGCTATTGCTTTAATTTGTTTTATTGCACTGTCAGTTTATCAAATTATTTTGTGTAGTTCTGTTTGACGGTTCACCTGTACCTATCCGGTTTGCACTGTGTGTATGATTGTTACTTTTGTGTGTGTGTGTTTCTTTTGTGTTGTGAGACAGTTTACATTCTTTTTGTGTTATAATCTTTTATGCCTGTGCTAGCCTCAATGGCGAAAGCGAGCATAAGGGAATGTACCTTACGTGTAGGCCATCTTAACGTGTTTCATCTTTACAATAAGATACCTGACTTAGCTTGTTTTCTTAACAATCCCACACCGTCACCGTTTCACTTGTTTGGCGTCACTGAGACACGCTTGAGCTCGAACATCAGTGATGAAGCCATTAGTATCCCTAACTTTTCTGTAATCAGAAGAGATCCTTCCTCCCCAGGCCAAACAGGCATTGCCGTCTACATCCACCAGTCTATTCAACACTTAGTCCGTAGACGGCAAGATCTAGAAGCCGCAGATGTTGAGTGCGTGTGGATTGAAGTAAAGCGTCCTTTTTTGGCTTCATCATACGTAGGCTTCTTGTACCGTAACCCGGCGGCTGACTTTAGTTGGTACGACCATTTCACCTGTAACTTAGATAAAGTCTGTAAAGTAAACACCGACATCATTCTAATGGGTGATTTCAATATCAATTTACTGAAACCCCACACCGCGTGGGAAACAACATCTTCCTTGTTTGGGCTGGTGCAGCTGGTGCAGTCACCCACTAGGATTACTGCTGCATCATCCACTCTCATAGACCATATTTATACCAATAACCCTAAATCTGTGACTGACGTTTCTGTTCCCGACTTGAGCATTAGCGATCATTTCCCTGTAGTGTGTAAATGGGCTGCGCAAATTCCAAAGACTAAAAAGAAAGGTCATATCACCGTAACATATCGCTCTTTTAAACATTTTAACTAAAACGCATTTTTACATGATCTTAGTAATGCGTGCTTTGACTCAGTAACCGAGTCCAACGACCCAGAGGTTGCTCTATCTGCATGGTACAGCATTTTCCTTGGGGTACTCAACAAACACGCACCCCTCAGGGAGAGGCGTGTCAAAAGCGCGGTACTACCCCCATGGATTACAAAAGAACTGATGCAGGCCATGGAGTTTAGGAACACCCTCAGGAGAGAAAAGAAGTTTGACGAGTTTAAAAAGCAGCGTAATCGCGTCAAGTATATGTTACGCGAAGCGAAAAAAGCCTTTGTAAGAAATACTATTAAAAACAACAAAGACGGGTCTGCTATTTGGCGCGTCCTGAATTCCCTTACCCGAGGCTCTAGTGCATCCACGGTAATCCCTAGTGATCTATCCGCTGACATGTTTAATAATCACTTCCTGTCTGTTGCTGAAGTTTTCTCAACACAAGGAAGTGTCAATGATAAGTGTTTCGATATTTTAATTAACTACTGCAATCAGAAGACTGTGACTCCTTTTAGCATTCCATCGATTGCAATACATGAAGTAGGTAAATTCATAAGTAGTCTCGCGAACAAGAAGTCATCAGGCCCTGATGACAAAAATACTAAAGTTCTGAAACTATCCCTACCTTACATTGTTGAATCGCTGACATACATTTACAACCTATGTCTCCATCAGTGTGTATTTCCTACACAGCTTAAACTTGCAAAAGTAATTCCACTACCGAAATCCAAGGACAGGGGAAATCTGAATAATTATAGACCGATTTCGTTACTGTCCGTGTTAAGCAAACCTCTGGAGCGACATGTACACAAACATTTGTCTCAGTATTTAGAGACAAATAATATGCTTCATCCCTTCCAGTCTGGGTTTCGTCCGAAGTATTCCTGTCATACAGCGCTAAGCAGACTTGCAGATAAGTGGTTATCTAACGTAAACAATTCGCAACTGACGGGTGTTATTTACCTTGACTTTAAGAAGGCGTTTGACCTGGTTAACCACGACACTCTGATAAGCAAACTTAGTCATTATTTAAAAAAAGTCTCAGCAGTTTCCTTCTTTAGTTCATATCTAAATGGAAGAAAGCAAAAGGTTGTAGTTAATGGATCACACTCTGAAGTGAAGGAGGTTAAGTTTGGAGTACCTCAAGGGTCAGTGTTAGGCCCTCTTCTATTTTGTTTATACATCAACGATCTGCCTCTTCACCTAACGTCAGAATCTGTCGAATGTGACTTGTTTGCTGACGATACGTCAATCCACACGGCAAATAAAAATCTTAATGTGGTTGCAGATGACTTACAACAGAGCCTTGATGAGGTGTCCGCCTGGTGTGAACGTAACTCAATGAGTATCCATCCAGCAAAAACCAAGTCAATGGTAATTGCGACACGCCACAAACACCAATTAAGCCCCCTTTCACTTGATTTGTCCTTTGAAGGCAATTCTATTGAGCAAGTGTCTGAACACCGCCTCCTTGGAATTATCATAGATGATCAGCTCAAATGGCAGGCACACACACATAAAGTGTGTAAAACTGTTTCAAGAAACATTTTCATGCTGTCCAAACTGAAGCACTTCACTGACTTTGAAACCAGAAAATTATTTTATTATGCACATATTCAGTCCCACATTAATTATGCTTCGACGGTGTGGGATGGCTGCAGAGATGTACATTTAAAAAGACTGAACTCCTTACACAGAAGAGCAGCGAAATTAATTTTACCTGATCCTACTTTGACAACGGATGATAAGATTTACAAAGCGGGACTTCTTTCTCTCAAAAAGCAGTTTGCATTCAACAAAGGTGTTCTCCTTTTTAAGATTCGGAATGACAACACTCCGGAATATCTAACCCAGCTGCTAGTCCGGTCACAGTCCCGCTATGGCGATACAAAAAGCCTATATGTAGTACCCAAAACCAGAATAGACTTATTTAAAACCAGTCTAGCATTCTCGGGGGCGACTTTGTGGAATTCGCTTCCATCCCACACGAAGACCACTCCAACGGTATCATGTTTCAAGAAAAGTCTTTTTGAACATTTATCTTCGCAGCCATAACTATTTTCAAGCTTTGCTTTCTATACGTAGATATCATTGTTAGTAATGTACCCATTCTACTGCTGTGTATGTATAGTGCTGCTGTGTTGTTGCTTTTTTTTTTTTTTTTTTTTTTTTCCTTCCCTTTACCATTGCTCCCCCTCCCCCAACACACCGTAGGCGTTCGTCCTATACATGTATTAATGTAATGTAATTGTTGTGTTGTAGATGTAGCAACGGCAGATTTGAAAAATGGCATTGCCTCTGGCATTGTTAATATCTTTACCGTTGTAAAATAAAGATTCATTGATTCATTCATTGATTCATTGATTCTCTCTCTCTCTCTCTCTCTCTCTCTCTCTCTCTCTCTCTCTCTCTCTCTCTCTCTCTCTCTCTCTCTCTCTCTCTCTCTCTCTCTCTCTCTCTCTCTCTCTCTCGCCCCACCCGGGTCTGCCCTGGGGGACTTGGGTGGGGTTAGGTATTTTTTTAGTTCCCAGGGTCACCCTGGTCAGCCCCACAGGGTGGGTTTATCTCTCTATTCTGGGGCATGTGTTTCTGTCTACCCTTTGTCCATTCACCTGTATTTGCCTTTTTAAAAGTCTCCCTACTGTCTGCACTGCCTGTAGCTCTTGATATTGGATGTGTGTTGCTAAATGGTCTTAGCTTTATTTTAGGGGAGCTGGGTGGCTCGGTGGTAAAAGCGTTTGCCTCCAGACCAAAAGGTCCCGGGTTCGAATCCAGCTTGGGTCAAAATTTGCTCAGACCCTTTTTCGTTGTCCCCGTCTTTGAAATCACCCTCGTGGTGGACAAAAGACGTTAAGCCCTAAACATTTAACATTTATTTTTTTCTTAGCTTTATTTAGGCCCAATGTGTTAGGTTTATTTCATGTATTTGACCGGCTGGCGACATACATTCAATGTTCTGTTTAGTTTTTTTTTTTTTTTTTTCACAAGCAGTGCAGGCACGTCCTGAGAAAGCCTTGTTGCTGTCGGGACGTTAAGCAATGTACAATCAATCAATCAATCTCTCTCTCTCTCTCTCTCTCTCTCTCTCTCTCTCTCTCTCTCTCTCTCTCTCTCTCTCTCTCTCTCTCTCTCTCGGGGGGCAGCCAGTATGACTCGCCTTGTTGGGCGCATATGGTGCGTCAGTGCGTGCGGCCCCGGGAGTGTTTGTGCAAGTAGTTTAGCAAGGACAAGATGGAAGAAAGTTCTTCAGACCTAAATCTTTTATCCTTGTAAAATAAAGATACATTGTCATTCTCTCTCTCTCTCTCTCTCTCTCTCTCTCTCTCTCTCTCTCTCTCTCTCTCTCTCTCTCTCTCTCTCTCTCTCTCTCTCTCTCTCTCTCTCTCTCTCTCTCTCTCTCTCTCTGAAGGTCCCGCCACACATGCCGGTTGTGCCCCGATTTTGAAGCCGATTCCGATCAGATAGGATCAGATGACGTCATATATCCGATCCGATCCCAATCGGCTGGGAATCGGGTGTCTAGAACCTGCTCTATTTTTCGTCCGATCCGAATCGGCCCCGATTGTAAGCTTCAACCAATCAGAGCGCGTCTCGCAAAGCATGTCGTTACAGTTTGAAAATGGCGGAAGATCAGTACCACCTTCGTTGCCGATGTTTCGCCCGCCTCTTCCCGAATATGATGCAAAACTGCTGATAATGCAAGCACATCATCATCACTGTCAAAACTAGCAGCCATTCGCTGGCCTGTTATCCTTTTTATTTATCATTTGAACTACTTAGCTCTGTGTGTGTGCGTGTGTGTGTGTGTGTGTTTGTGTGTGTGTGTGGAGGGGAAAAGGGGCGACGGGGGTGGGGGGGAGGGGGGGAGGAGAGTTTTAGTATGTCTGCCTATGCGAACAGTGTTGTTAATTGTTTGCAAGTATTATGTTTTTACTTATATGCATGTGCATGTGCAGATAGTCGAGTAGTTGTTAGCAACTGCAGGCTTGTAAAATGGCTGTGTCAATGCCTTAACCGTTGTAAAATAAAGTTTCATTGATTTATTGATCCTCTCCCCCCCCCCCCCCCCCCCCGCCCCACACACACACGCTTTCCCTCTGTCCCTCTGTCATACTGAGAAGAAACAGACTTATTGCAAAATGATCTTTTGTACAGAAGTTCATACCTTGTTTTATTCAGGTGCATAATTTATGTGTGGAATTTAACTTCCTCTTGATCTCAGAGCACGATTATGTTTCCACCAATGTTGTTGATGGAGGAAAAACAAATTTTGAAATATAAATAGTTTGTCAAAGATAACTTCGGTTGTAACAAATACAAAGAACAAACATTTCCTTATTGTCATGTCTAACGCTTTTGTCAGTAAAATAACACGTACAGAAATAGTGTAGTCGGGACCTCTATAAAGTGTCGTTACATCTCACTTTTGTTCAGCCTGACCATGTTATACGCAAAGTTGCTGTAAACATGGTTTTTAATTTGATCAGGTGCTAATGCTTTCACCTCTGACGGCAAGTGAATACAAGACACTGCAGATCGTAAAATCTAACTGCACCAGGATAGAGACACACCAGTGCTGCCTACAACATGACGTCTATGGCTACTTCGCGATGTGCTTCATCCACTTAACAACGTTTACGTTTGTACTGATACAGTGCGACCCATTTCCTGATTGCTGTTTTTATATTTGGAGAATCTCTCACGAGGGGAAATGAAACTGTGCCACACCAAGGACATCTGAAAGGCTCTTCTTCTATTCAAAGATAGCATTTTATGAAGACAGATCTTATAAAATGGCTCTGCAACAACAACAATTGCTCGGACCCACCTATCTCTGGCTCCGTCCCCTCATTCAGATGTGCTGCGTTACTACACCACCAGATCCCAAAATGGATTAGCTTTAATAAGTTAGCTAAAATACCTTACAGAATTTCAATTTCTTCACCATAATGGTTGAAACTGTGAACTGTAGCTGTCTTGTTGCATTCTTGCACTTTTGCGAAAGTTAATCGTATGGTGCAGGAACATTAACGCAGCATAACGGTTGAAACACGTTCCAAACAATTCGCGGCGGTACATTTTACTGAACTACTGACTAAAACTAAGGAGGTCAGAGCCAAAGCTATGCAGGTCTAAGCTTTATATATATATATATATATATATATATATATATATATATATATATATATATATATATAATATATATAATATATATATATATATATATATATATATATATATATATATATATATATATATATATATATATGTATACATATATATATATATATATATATATATATATATATATATATATATATATATATATATATATATGTATATATATATATATATATATATATATATATATATATATATATATATATATATATATATATATATATATATATATATATATATAAAGAGAGAGATGATGATGATGATGATGAAACGTTTTTATTTAGGATAAAGTGTTAGGCATGCGAATGCCTCTCTTCCAAACTGTCCTGTTAATCTACACACATAAATATACATCGAGCAACATAGTAAAAAAAAAATTTAATCAAACAAACAAACAGAGAGAGAGAGAGAGAGTAATTAACACACTTGGTCATATTACAGTGTTATGTTTGGTTTGTTTGCAATTATCACATTTTAATCAGATTGTTCTTTTGACAGTATCTGTCAAGCTTTAGATAGACTAAGTAGCCATTTTGTCCAAGGAGTCTTTTGTAATGCATTTTACAGTGTGCCTCTTTGTAAAAGATTGCCTAATGTGTGACTCGGGCTTGACACTTTTATAATAATTTTTTATGCATGCAAATATTGTTTGAGGAGCAAAGATGGGTGGTAAAAGGGTGGGGTCACAATGAAGCCCAAATGCGACCATCCTGTGACGGTCCCCGTGAGCCCTTAGTGCGACTCTCCGGTGACAGTCACAAATAAGCCCTAAACGCGACCATACTGCGACCGCGTCAAATGAAACCTAAATGTGGTCATGATGCGACCGTCGCATCTCCGCATTCTTTTTGGTCGCCGGAAGGGCTCCTGTGACCAAAACATCATAGTCGCCGGACGGTCCTGTGCTGGTGCAAAGAAGCGAATATGCGACCAATAAGTGAGTCCGAAATACGACGTAACAGTTCCGCTTCATGCTACTAGGGCAACTATCTCATTTGAAATATCTCGACGGGAAGAAAAACTTCGAATTTATGTTTCAAGTGTATTCTGTTTGATATGGGTCGTGTTATCCTCAGCTGATTCTAAGGTACTCAAGCTAAACAAAATTGCGAGTTTTCAGGAGTTTTCATATCCTGTACGACCGCAATTAAAGGATCTGGTCGAAAGAAATCCAGATATATAAGTTTCAAGCGTCTTCAGTTGTTAACATATTTGTGCAATGTTTTCACCAGCGCGAAACAGCTTCAGGTAACATGACCAGGGGTACCAAGTAATAATAATAATAATAATAATAATAATAATAATAATAATTACGGTATTTATAATGCGCTTATCTTATAATAATTATAACTCTAAGCGCGCACTCACAACTCGCACACGCATGCGCACGCTTTAGACAAAGACTCACGTACCACAAATAGTGAAAATACATTACGACGGTCAGCTTGGGGTGGGGAGTGTGGTGACATAATGCTAGAACTGTTGAAAGAGGGGAGTTTTGAGGGTGGACTGGAAGGAGGAGAGAGAGTGTTTCTGACGGAGAGAGAGTGGGAGAGTGTTCCAGGTGGATGGACCGTAGACGGAGAAGGAGCGGGGGCCGAAAGTGCTGAGTTTGGTGCGGGGGATGAGGAGGCGGAGAGGGTCAGAAGCGGAGCGGAGGGAGCGGGAAGGAGTGTAGGGGTGAAGTAAGTTGGAGACATAGGTAGGAGCGTAGTTGTTCAGGGATTTGTAGCAGAGAGACAGAATCTTGTATTGGATGCGTTGGGGGATGGGGAACCAGTGAAGGAGCTTGAGCAGGGGAGTGATGTGGTCGGATTTTTTCTTTCTGAGGACGAGGCCGGCAGCATTGTTCTGGATGCGCTGGAGAGTGAGAGTGGTAGAGTGAGGAAGGCCGGAAAGGAGAGAGTTGCAGTAGTCGATGCGAGATAAGATGAGAGAGACAGCGAGTTTGCTGGCAGCTTCGGTAGTGAGGTATTTTCTGATCTGACTGATGCGGCGGAGGTGAAAATAACATGCCTGGGCCGTGGCGGAGACGAAGCTGGTCATGGAAAGAGAGGAATCGAGGATAACGCCGAGGTTGTTGACCGAGTCAGAGAGGGAGATGGGGGTGCTGTCGAGTTGAAGGTGGAGAGAGGGAGGGAGCTGGGAACGTTTCTGGCGAGTGCCTACCAGCATGGCTTCCGTTTTTACCAAGTGGCACAAATCATCCCAAATATACTCAGAGGAAATAAAAACGCGAAAAGTGTCGTGAATATATCCCCAAACAAAGATCTTTTATCCTTGTAAAATAAAGATACATTGTCATTGTCTCTTTCTTTCTTTCTTTCTTTCTTTCTTTCTTTCTCTCTGTCTCTCTCTCTCTCTCTCTCTCTCTCTCTCTCTCTCTCTCTCTCTCTCTCTCTCTCTCTCTCTCTCTCTCTCTCTCTCTCTCTCTCTAAAGGCCCCGCCACACATGCCGGTTGTGCCCCGATTTTGAAGCCGATTCCGATCAGATTGCGATCGGATGACGTCATATATCCGATCCGATCCCAACTGGCTGGGAATCGGGTGTCTAGAACCTGCTCTATTTTTCGTCCGATCCGAATCGGCCCCGATTGTAAGCTTTTTTCACAACGAAACAAGACATTTTCTGTTTTGCTTACTTCTGATGTTGAGCTCAGTGTCTGAGTTACCTTCACACAAAAACTGGAAGAGTTATCGCCCATAGCTAGCTTGGAGGACACAGGCTTTCATTAGTGGTGAAAATAAGCAAAACTGGACACATTTTGACATGCATGTTTCCTGTGAGATTTGTTAACACACATGTTGTGTGGACTGATTATAATGTTATTAAATGCCTCAAAAGAAGTTTGACTCACAAAATTGACTAGAGAACTAGAACTTCTGGTGCACAATGTGTATTACTTTTAAACCATTTTGTGGGCTCCAGTGATTGACAACGAGATAAAGAACACACTCATATCCATTTGATCAGGTAAATATGGCGGCTACCCTAAAAATAAACAACCGAAGAGATGGGATGGACAGAGTACTGCTCAGATTTGTACAACCACCGAGCTACAGGGGACCCAGGCATACTTGTCAACCCACCCGTGACCAACAATGGCAACTATCCCATCCTCCGAGAAGAAGTAGAGGCTGCAGTGAAATCGCTGAAAAAAAGGGAAGGCAGCAGGAGCAGACAACATCCCTGCAGAACTAGTCCAAACAGGGGGAGAAGATATGATAAGCGCCTTACTAACAATCTGCAATAAGATCTGGCAGTCAGGGGATTTGCCCACACCATGGACCCAATCACTTATAATAACTCTCCCCCAAAAAAGGCAACTTACATCAATGCCAGAACTACCGCACGATCAGTCTTATATGCCACCCAAGCAAAGTCATGTTAAAGATCCTACTGAACAGGCTGAAGCCACAGGCAGAGGAAATCATAGCTGAGGAACAGGCAGGCTTCAGACCAGGGCGCAGCACAACTGAGCAGATCTTCAACCTGAGAGTTCTGTGAGAGGTACCTCCAGCACCAGCAAGACCTCTATCATGTCTTTGTGGATTTTAAGAAAGCGTTTGACAGGGTGTGGCATGCAGCCCTTTGGTCCACCATGAAGCTATACAGCATAAATGCCAACCTGATCAAAGTCATAGCAAACCTTTACAACAAGGCCACTAGCGCAGTCTGCTTCAACGGCAAAATAGGAAACTGGTTTAGGACTACAGTTGGAGTCAGACAAGGCTGCTTGCTCTCACCTTCTCTTTTCAACATCTTCCTGGAAAGAATCATGACAGACGCTCTGAAAAATCACGAAGGAACTGTTCATTATTCAAAGGCAGAACAATCACGAACTTGCGCTTTGCAGACGACATTGATGGCCTTGCAGGAACAGAGAAAAGTACAGCCATTGCGTATGGGATGGAAATCAGTGCAGAGAAGACCAAACTGATGACAAATAACACCACTGGCATTCACACTGACGTCATGATTGGAAGCCAAAAACTGGAAACAGTTAATAAATTCAAATACTTAGGAGCCATTGTGACAGATGAGGGATCAAAACCAGAAATACTGTCCAGGATTGTGCAGACAACAACAGCACTGACAAGATTGAAGACCATATGGAAGGACAGAAACATCACGCTCTGCTCCAAGATCAGACTGATGCGCTCCTTAGTCATCTCAGTGTTCTTGTATGCCTGTGAGTCATGGACCCTCACAGCAGACCTTGAAAGAAGGATACAAGCCACTGAAATGAGATGTTTTCGAAGGCTGCTTGGCATTTCATACAGAGATCACATCACGAACCAGGAAGTGGGAAGCAGAATCAGGCACGCCATCGGGCCCTATGAAGACCTATTAGCCATTACGAAAAAAACGCAAACTGAAGTGGTATGGGCATGTCACGGCCAAAACAATCCTGCAAGGTCCTGTGCAAGGAGGGCGAAGGAGAGGATGACGGAGGAAAAGATGGGAGGACAATATCTCAGAGTGGACAGGACTGAGGCTGGGCGATACGCTAAAAATGGCAGAGAACAGAGAGGATTGTAGGGAGCTGGTTGCCAAGTCATCAGTGGTGCCCCAACGGTCAGCTGGCTGGCTGGCTGGCTGGGCTGGGATGGGATGGGATGGGATGGGATGGGCTGGGCTGGATGGATGGATGGATGGATGGATGGCTGGATGGGATGGATGGCTGGATGGCTGGCTGGATGGATGGCTGGATGGATGGATGGATGGATGGCTGGCTGGCTGGCTGGCTGGCTGTCTGGCTGGCTGGCTGGATGGATGGATGGATGGATTGATGGCTGGATGGCTGCTGGATGGATAGATGGCTGGCTGGTTGGATGGATGGATGGCTTGATGGCTGGCTGGCTGGTTAGCTGGATGGATGGCTGGATGGATGGATGGCTGGCTGGCTGGCTGGCTGGTTGGCTGGAGGGATGGAGGGAGGGAGGGAGGAAGGGAGGGAGGGGGACGGACGGACGGACAGACAGACAGACAGACAGACAGATAGATAGATAGGTAGGTCATGCTGATTATTTCGGTGTCTTTGACAAACAAAATGTAGGTCCAGACCAAACAAGCCGGATTTTCATTCACACGGACCCTAGTGACACTGCACTTGTTTTCAGCTGTGTCCTCTGCAGATGCTCCCGATTTCACTTTCAATATCCCGTGTTGGTAGGGTCACTGATGACGTCATAATAAGTCATCACTGTTAGATTTTTAAGACTAAATGTTACATTTACAGGAGACATAACACACTTTTCGTTACATTCTTTAACAAATGAAGTCAAAATAACCTGGATTTAAGCACATTTACGAAGAAAAGCGCTAAGGTGAAAATTTCGCGTTTTTATTACCTTATTGTTTACATTTGGAACCTATGCATTTGAATTATGTCTCGTCGAGATCTTTCAAATGAGATTCAACGCGGTATGTTTATCTTAAAAACTGCATTTGACATTGAAGAAAACACAGGCTAATCCTCATCATGAGCTTATCAGATTCTATACCTTTTGCTGGTTCCACCTTCCTTTGCAGACAGGGTCAAAGGATTGTCCATCCAGTAAGGCCACTTCATAGAGGCAAAGACAATACATTATAAGACAAATCACTCGCCCCGAGAGTGCGAGGACGCGTTTTGAGAGTTTTCTCCCTTGTAATCGTGTTGAATCCTGGCTGACCGAATGAGGCAAGGGTCTGACTTTGGCAACGCAATTTCTTGTTCGAACGCCCGCTACAAGCCAAGTTGCACCGGCATATCATTTTTTAACAAGTTAAGCTGATTACTCTGTGGTTTTATCTTTGCATAAATGCATAAATTTACGACCGTATAATAATTTCATGGCGCAGAGGATGTCTATCTCGAAAATTTTCGATTCTGAATTCGAGTTGCCAGGGCGATACTCAGGCATAGGTCCCTCGTGTGATATGTGTCTTTGGGGTTAAATCTGGGAGAGTGGAAAACTGATCCAACTGCAAACAGACAATAGCCGGCTCTCCACGCCGTAAATTCCGAGAAATGTCAGTGGAAAACTGGTGTAACGACCATTTAGATCCAAAGTAATTATAGGTTTCTAGTAATTTTGTTTTCAAAATGTAGAAAATGGCCATATGTACATAGACCAGTTTTCCTGTCCGATTTTATCCACTTAATGTTGGACTAACTCAAGTTAGATCTAGTCATTTGTGCCACACGTGCTTAACTTGGGCGAGGAAAAGTATTCTTTAGGCTACACAGACTTTTCCCTTTAGTTCACGGCAATCCGACTGATAGGGAGAAGCCTGTGTAAATTTGAAGTTCTTAATCGAGTGGACCTCACCGGTGCGCGCATTTTCAGCCAATCAGAAAATTTAAAAAAAAATTGCCGCAGCGCGGTTCTGTTGCTGGGTGCCACAAGCCTTCCCGTAACTAAGCAAGGAAATGGCGAAGCGCGATACTGTTTTTGCGTATACATTTCACTGAAATGGTCAGGCATTGCCATTGGGGTACCTGCAATCAGGACGAAAGCTACCCTAAAACCATCAAAGAAAATATTCTGGCTTTTTTCCCCTCCCGAAACCAACGCAATGGGCTGAATAAAACTGAACTTGCTGTAGACCGCACACTGATCATCTCAACATCGGGATACTACCCCCCTAGAGGACAAGAGCAAACGCAGAGCTGTTTGTATGCGGTAAATGTCATTGTCTAGATTGTTCTGAAAATGGTTACAATTCACTTGCGGAAGTGGTACATAATTCAGCGATCGAGTTATCATGGCCGGAGCGTACTGTGGGCCTACAATAATGTGCAATCACTCGCTATCAGGCAGTACCGCTACACTGATCTGCACAGTTGGGATGAATGTGTGTGTGTGTGTGTGTGTGTGTGTGTGTGTGTGTGTGTGTGTGTGTGTGTGTGTGTGTGTGTGTGTGTGTGTGTGTGTGTGTGTGATTTTAAATATGGAATTAACTCTCCAGAAACACCATAACCAAAGGTGTATGCCCTTACGTTTCTTCAGTTTGCACTCTCTCACTCACTGTAACAAATCACAAGCACAAATCGACACATCACTTCTACAGTAACACATTTCATCAGATCTATTGATGATGAGCATATATTCATGCAATGTTTTTCTTCTCAGCATTTGTGGGATGGCGAATCCAGTGAGTTGCACCCCTACCCATTCCAGCAGACGAGTCACCTGCCTACAAATCCAGACTGCTCACAAATGTGGGGAGTACAGATTCCGGCTGTAAAACTTATCTTCGCAGAAAGATCAAGTCTTGCAACATACACCTGACACTGTAGCTGGCAAGTGTGGGGCAGCGGAACAATGATGCAAGTATATCTTTGTGTATATATGCTGACAATAACAGCAGAGGTGCATGCCTAACATTTTGCTTACACTCTGTGATGACATTTCACTTTCCAAGTCAGACTTTCTTTGTTCTTTGTAGAACGCTGACAGTGTAAAACAGTGATGCCATGAATGGAATATCTGGTGTGATTTGCGATACATTCATCCCTTTGGGTAAAAACAATAACGTGTTATATTTAGCTGGCCTTGCATCTACGTGTGGTTGGAATATGATTTCTTCAGTCCCACGCTGGTGTTGTCAGCTAATTTCACACAAAATCCTGGTAACTGACATGCCTCGAGTATGGTGTAATTTCTGGATGCGGGTGGGCATTTGACTTTGATTATACCTGTCTGGCCACTGTTGCACACTTTGAGTTGCTCCTAGAAATAGAAACTGTGGATTAACCACAATGCTGCACTTGTGCAGGTGTCTGTCAGGAAGTACTTCTAAATATTTACTCTTGGCAGTGTCCTCATGTCGTTTACTTAAAATGTGGCTGCAGCTGAGAAAAAAAGTGTGTGAAAAGATTCTGTCAAGACATTTGTCAGAAACGTTGGCTTTTCTATTTAGATCTATGTGGAAGTTTCATGTTGCTAGTTTCTTGGGGTTTTTTTTGTTTTGTTTGTTTTTTTCCCTCTACCCAGTGATTAGAAATGGTCAGTTCTCTGTTTTTTCCGCACGTTTCTCAGGATTTGGACACTAACTGGTCAAGCAAAGACGTTCCAGTTCTTGTAGGAGATCAACTGGGGACCTCGTTGTGACACACATGTCAGCGACCCTGTTGATTCCCTGGCATTGGCTCTCTTTTCAGTCTCCTGGTCTGTGGACAACTATTGAGTGCTACTTTAGAAATACTTTTGAAGTTTTAAGTTAATCATAAACATATACTGTTTATAATTTTTTTTAAGTTTCTCTTTCAGGCATTTCACCATTAGACTACCTGGCCATCGCTGCAGAGTGCAAATTCTGAAATAGCAAGCTAGAGGATAAAGATAGACCTGCTGGAGTAGGAGATAAGATCAAGAATTTGAAAATCTGAATTCATCTCAAGGCTGCAAAGAACTAAAGGTGTGCAGACGCAACCAGCAGAAGAAGAAGTATTTGGAGTGGGCTTTGTGAGAAAAAAAGGAGAGACAACTAAACAACCTGTTCCAGTTCTACACTGCATAACATATGTTTGGGTTTTGGCCTTTTTTGTCAATTTTGTTGCCAAATAGTCAATCTTTTAAGCACAAGTATAGTGAAAAAGGGCAGACTTTCAGCACCTACACTGTAGGTGCTGAAAGTCTGCCCTTTTTCACTATACTTGTGCTTAAAACATTGACCATTTGGCAACACAAATGACAAAACAGCCAAAAACAAAACATATGTTAATATAGCTGTAGCACAGCCACACGGTAGACTGTTTCTCACTCTTTGCTGATTGAGAAATTTTGAAGACTTCATAATAAAATGAAAATGAGTTTTGAATCTAGTATTCCTATGCTATTAAATTGTAAGTGTCACTGTGAATCAGCCATTTATGACCTGAACCCTTATTTCTCTGTGTGTTGTGTTTTGACATGTGAACCACTCATATTCCAGAATAAAATATAATTTACCAGTTAATAATAGTTTTGATTTTATTTTAGGTAATGCTTACTTCTTGCTTGTGTTGGTGTGGCATGTTATGGGCCTTTTCGTCTGTTTCTTCGATGGCCTGGCTAGCACACCATGGTTTTATTATTGGGACAGAAGCAATCTTGGTACCTTTTGATATTGCTGCTCACCAGGCTTGTGGCATGCCCCTGCAGCTCAGTCGATTAGGCACATGGGTCAAACAGTTTAGCTGCCTTGAAATACTGAAGAGATTTCTGAAGCCCAATGGCATGAGAACAGTGACCATTGAATCTGAAATACAAATCATACATGCATGGTTATTTATTAATAATCTCTCTCCCCCTCTCTCCTCTCTCTTTCACACACACACACACACACACACACACACACACACACACACACACACACACACACACACACACACACACACACACACACACATCGATTTTATTTGTGAGTGAAAGTAACCAGCTCAGCCTGACACTGAACACAGCCAGCAATAGAGAGCGCTGAGCAGCACTGCGGCGCGCCATCATGCTACGATGAGACAAGATGGACTAAAATGGCTCGGATAAGTGTGCTATTTTTTTTTTAAGCAACACCAATAACAAAGGCACCTACCCGGCTCTGCAGGCACTGACAGCTTCTGTGACCTGTGCTTACTGATGCTCATTTTCCATGTACGGTTTGTGTGGATCGGCGCCGCGTTCTTGTAGATCTGCGACCGGTCAACACAGATGCAACTTGAACGGAATCACTGCCAGTTGTGTGATAAATACGAACAGCATCAATGAAACTTGACGCAAACTTGCTTTGCCTCGATCAAGAGCCGTTTTTGACATATATTTGTATCCTGGCATAAATGTAGGCTTGTAGAATTTGCAACGCATTCAGTCGAAACACGCGCGCTACCGTCCGCCATATTGCCCAAGGGACAGGAAAGCTTGTGGCGCCCAGCAACAATTGCTAGGGGGCGTGGCGTTTGTGGCGCGTGCTCGGTGAGGTCCGTTGTTTTAAGACTGATGTTCGAATCAAAAAGAGGAAAGTATTGATGATAAATTAAGCAAAGAAACCTTGAGTTGTAAGGTCGTTGATAAAATTTAGTCATTGCAAAGTTACTTCGCTTTCATTGTCTATCAAGACTTAAAATACAAAAGTTAGTATAAAAGGTCATCCAGAACTCTGTCCACTGTACTGTTCTCACAAACTACGCCTACCGACTACAGTGCTTAGCTGGTGGTGTTTTAGTACTTGTATTTCAGTCTTTGTTATTCTCCCAACAGATGTCAGAAATGGGTGCAGAATACGCGCAGGGAAGATCTGTTGGGACTGACACCTGCTGACGGAGCTGCGTTCACGTTCCTGTGCAGTGCCCATTTTAAAAACAACCAGTTCACGTGTGCCACGCAGAAGCGCACGCTGCTATGGAATGCTGTGCCGACTTTGTTTTTGGTGCCCAACCCACCCCCACAACAAACAACAAAGAGACAGCCACCCAGAACGAGGGATACTGCTACAGATTCAGAAGCGCCGCCTCACGGGCACGCATGTCACTGCAACGAGGTACTTTCAATGAATAAATATTAATCTGATTTATAATTTGTAAGCTGAAAATTTTAATTTATTTTTAAAAAAATGACAGCACAAAAGATCAGTTGTGTGAGTTGTTTTCACAACTGTGGTCATAAAATCTGTTGACTATTAAAATCAGACAAGCATATTTTAAATTTGGATGAATTTTCGATGGCCTTTTTGTGTGTGTTCGCGCCTGCATGTGTGTGTGAAAATACATTTCTTGTCAGTCAGATGAAATGTGAATTGATTTTGTAATCTGAGTAAATATGCTGTGGATTATCATGATATCATTAATGATTTAATGCATGGTTGCTTGTGTGTGTGCAGATGAGTCCAGTGGAAAAACTGATGTGGGGGGAACTGCAGCAACAGGTGGTCAAGACAGCGATTAACCAAGAAACAGGCTTTGAAGAAAAGTATCAAACTGTGCGCAACAGATTGTACTGCCTTCAGAAGAAATATAAGTTACGATAGAAAGACGGCAAACAAGGAAAGAAAAGACATTAACACTCGAAGAAAAGAAGGATGCAGCAGTGAAGAGATTGGCTCATTTTTTGTCTGATTAGTGTGTTCAGTTTATTTCAGCACAGTGGCGTGAAATACACAAAAAAAGAACAAGGCCGGAGATGGACGGAGACAGACAAAACAAAAGCTCTATCTTTGTTTCATGCAAGCCCCAAGGCATATCGTATGCTTGCAAAATTCGTTGTCCTCCCGTCAGTTTCAACCTTACGGAAAACTATGCAAAAGGTTTCAATCCGCCCCGGCTTTAATGCCAAGATTTTGAAAGCGCTTCCGATTAAAGTGTCTGCACTGCCGCCAAAGTCAAATCTGTGTGCAATAGTACTAGATGAAATGACAGTAAAAGAACAAGTCACCTAGAACAAAAAAACATGATCAAATAGACGAGGCAGAGGATTTTGGGGAGGATGAGAGGACAAAGCTTGTGGCAAACCATGCGACTGTCTTTGTTGTAAGGGGTTTAGTTTCCCACTGGAAGCAGCCGATAGTCTGGTGGGGGAGGAGGGGGTTGTTGGAGAACATAATTCTGATCGGTGATGATAATGACTTTTAGATCTAAAGGCTTCGTGCACACGATGATGGAGTAGCGGTGGGCATGTGACTGATGGTATTGTCTGTTGTACGTCTTATGATAATTCAGCCTAATGCGTATATTCATGTTGACCTACTATTTCGTGTATGATGAAAAGTGCTGGGTGGAGGGATGAAGGGAGAGGATGAGAAAGAACAGGTAATTAGTGATAATTTATATTAATCTCTTTGTGCATACAACGCCAGGGACTGTTTACAGTTTCTAACGGGTGTATGCATAAGGTGGTTAGCGTGGCCTGTGTATAATCCCTATTTGGTTTTCTTGAAGTTGATACTACCTGCTGCAAGTTGAACGTGTCTTAATAAACTGGTCTTCTTGTGAGATTGTTAAAAACAACTGATGTTTGCTGTAAATTATTTCTTATTTAATCCTGTGCTGATGGTTTGTTTGTATGTGTGTTTGTTTGTGTGCATGTGTGTTTTTGTTTGTGTGCATGTGTGTTTGTTTGCGTGCACGTGTGTGTGTGTGCGTGTGCGTGTGTGTGTGTGTGTGTGTGTGTGTGTGTGTGTGTGTGTGTGTGTGTGTGTGTGTGTGTGTACTAGACATCAACTCACACTTACGGCAACAATGAAATGCCTTATTTATTTATTTTTCTATTACACTATTCTATCCGTGCAAATTACCATATTCCCCAAAAAAAAAATTCGATTAGGAATAGAAACAAATATATATCTTAGAAGCAAAGCTAATGTGATTTTAAAACAGTTTTCCGCAATGCACACACAAAAAGCACATGTTACCCTTCAAAAAGACTAGAGCTCGAGTCCATTACCAGATAGTGATAGACGTACGGCCACAACACGATTACACCATGGGACGCAACTGCTACACTGACCTCGCTTTTTTCAGTAAGCCTTATGAAGGAGTGATCTGTCTTATAATATATTGTCTTTGATAGTGGAGCAAAGATGCAGGCCAATAGTTACACGCAGGAGAAAATGTGATCTTTGCAAATAACAAAATGTCCAGTGACCCAATTTTTGTTTTGTTTTGTTTTGTTATATCTGAAGTCTATTGATGTTAAAGTAATTTTCACAGAAAAACGTATGTCTGGACCTATGAAAAACTGTTGATTTATCTAACTTTTTATATACGCACTAAAACTCTGTTGCATTTGATTTTTACTCTTTGGCTGTTGGTAGCGCTTTTTTCACGATTATTCCGGTAGGAATTATAGCAACTGAAAACGCTACCGATAGCCGAAAGGTTAAACAGAGCACTGGATTAATTTAAAAATAAAAAAAATAAAAAAATTAAAAAAACGGAAGTTTTACTTGTGAAACAACGTGTGAATCTTGACTTTAAGACGAGTGCAATCCATCTCCTGGAACAGGGTGAGAAAATCTGCAACAGACGAAAAAGTCATGCAAGAAGCTTTCCGCAAGTACACCCCAGAGATTGTTCTGGAAATTTGTGATAGTATAAAAGAGAGTGTTAGAAAGTATGTGAATGCATTGTAAGAGACAGCGTATCAAAGTGTGGATGCATTTGTCAGAGATAGTGCATCAAAGTGTGGATGCATTGTGCTGAGAGTGCATCGTGAGAATAAAATACTATTGGAACGGTTACTCCAGTGTGGTCTACAACCTTGTGCCACGTGTGACAAGTTGCAACTGAGTGAGTTTTTTTTTTTACAAGAACCCTACGTGAGTGTGTCTGTTGTGATTGCACGCTATTGCGACCACTATCACTTAACACACCCTTAGAAAGGACCATTACAAAAATATTTATTAATTGATCCTTAGAATGGAAATACAAACAAGCTATAATTCACTACTTATATTTCATTGTCCAGAAGAGCAACCGTTGCTGGCAAATGAAAGAAAAATAGTAAAGTGTCCTTTTTGCCTGTACAGGTGTATGCAGTTTGAAGAAAGTGATAAATTGTGTTGTACGTGTCCTTCGTACGCTTGTTTCTTTTCTTGTTGGATTTTTTTCTTTTGCAATTTACTCGCAGGGCAGTCACCTTTTGGGGATGGATTCCACAAATGCAGAGTCATAAGAGCTAGTTTAAGACTAAGACTCGGACAGAGACTTCTACCATACACAATGACCACGATACTTTAGCCTTTCACTGCTGACGGCTAGACTTAAAGCGTGCTGTATACTGTGTACAGGTGATGAAAACGTTTTCCTGAGAAACGCTAAAATCACCTGTACACTGTATACTGCGGGCTGTAACCAATGAAGAATCCTTGCTGAATAACCTCGTTTGTATATGAATGAGGTTAGCACGAGGAATAGTTGTAGGGGCCGACACATGTCCGTGTTGCACACTGTGTTCCACAGTGGAACCCCATTACTACCAGAGTTCCTTTATGAAATATGTATCAATTCAAAGTAAAAAGAGTCGCGGCTATCAAAGGAGCATGGCTACAAAGTGGTGTCAGCAAGAGAGTTGCCACATTCCTTCTGCGAATGAAGATACGTAGCGACTGATTTCTCTGTTTGTTTGTCTATTTTGACAAAGGGTATGTACCCGAAATATTAATAAATTGTGTTGTAACCGTCTTTTCTAAGCGTGTTTCTTTCTCCGTTGGGTACTGTTTTGCATTTTACACGCTTGGCAGTCACGTTTTTGGTCTGGATTGATTAGACATAGATCCGCATGAAACCCCGCAACTATGAGGATCTATGTATCTTTCAGTTAAAGTGTGGTCACTTTTTCGCAGCAGTGAATAGGTTAACCATCTGTACGTGCAGCCACTGGTAATATTAACGCTCCCAGTCACTACACACACAAGGAAATAAACAACATCGCTCTTCAGAAGAGCTTGGTAGTTTCTTCTAAATTACTCAGTCAGCCCTTAGAGTAAACGCTCTTCAAGAGCTTGTTTTGGTCTTTGTTTGTACAAGTCAGCCTCAGTCTTTAGTGCTGCAGTACACCATGGTGTCCGATATAACGCACACAGCTCTCTGGCTCCCATGGGGATTCCCGGTAAGCAAAGGTCCCGGGGCCGACACCAGCTTTAGCTGGCCAGCGCACAGCTAAGGTTAACTTTGGCCCGTGGACCTTTCGTTTACCAAGTGGTTTTCTTTCACAAGTCTGTAAATTCAGCACTGCAATAACACGATTGCGAATAACACTATGACTTAATGGCTTCCGGTTACCGCGATGCCGATGCAGACCTGCAATTATGTCTTTGCAGTTTACAATTTAGCTGTGTTACGTGGTTGTCGTAGTCGTAGTATGATACAATCACACCAGACGCACCCACGTAGGGTTCTTGTAAAGAAACTTCACTCAGCTGCAACTCGTCACACGTGGCACAAGGTTGTAGACCACACTAGAGTAACAGTTCCAACAATATTTTAGTCTCACGATGCAATCTCAGCACAATGCATCCACAAAATAATGCATCCACACGTTGGTACACTGTCTCATACACGGCATCCACAATTCTGATACACTGCGTCTTCCATATAATGCACACACATATTTCCTAACACGCTCTTGTATACTATTGCAGATTTCCAGAACAATCTAGCAAATTACACAACTCAACCACTCAGAAAAGAAAACGTACCAAAACTCATTAATATTCATTTAAAAGAACACTCTAGATCTATGTACAGCCTACCACTAACAGGCTCATACCATAAGTGTTGCAAAAGGTTACCAACATGTGTACTGCACAACTTTGACGCCATATCTGAGGTCACTAGAATAATTGCGCCTCTACTAGAACCTTCCAGTCTAATGTAAATGTAGGTCAGACTTTTCAACACTGTAGCGAAAATACGCAACATTCTAACTACACAACAAAAATCGATAGGAATTCCCCATGCAAAAGAAAACGAAAGGTACGTGACACTTATGCAAAACAAGTCAACTTAACACCGGACCTTTTTGTGATTAACAACACAAACATGCCCTAAAAAGAATAACACAACTACTAACGTAACATTAACCACCACCACCACCACCACCACCCCCCCCCCCCCCTCCCCTCCCCCCCCCCCCCCCGCACCCCCCCCCCCCCTCTTTTTTTTTTAGAACAAAATTTCACAAAATTTCTTCTCAAATCTCAAAACACGGTTGTGGCTTTGTCAAACTACACAGAAAGATAAACACTAATAATCAACAAAACTTAAATCAAATAAACTGCTCTGGAATAATTGTCTCACAGTTCCTTTAAACAGTCCTGGACAAAGAAAAGAAGTGTTCCTTTAAACTGCTCTGCTCAGATAATCCGCTCCAAAGTTCTGTTAACCCTTGATAGATGGTAACTTAATGTTAAAGTTCTGTAAGAACACTGCCCATCTCATGATAGGGAGTTTGTGAACTTGGCAAAGTTCAGATAGTTCAAGGCTTGATGATCCGTCCGCAGCACAAAATTAATGGTAACACCTCGAAGGTACACTTCAAACCTCCTCACTCCCCAGATGATGGCTAGGCACTCTTTCTCGACGGTAGAGTAGTTCTTCATGGCACGGGTCAACTTCTTGCTGGCGTAGCTCACTGGGTAGAGTTTCCCGTCATCCTCCCGCATTAGGATGGCACCCACCGTCGTTGGAGGCGTCGGTCCTCAGGACGAAGGTCTTCGATGGGTCGGGGATGTGTAGAACGGGCTTCTCGGTCAGGATGTCACGAACTGCCTGGAATGCTCGCTCTTGGGCATCCTCCCACTTCACCTCGTTGGGTTGTCCTTTCTTCAGCAAGTCAGTCAAGGGTGCTGTGACAGCTGCGAAGTTCGGGATGTACTATCGGTAGCCAATGAATGAGCTAACCTGCGTCTTGGTAGTTGGTCGTGGGGCATCCCTGATCTTTCTCACGTTGTCGTCATATAGTCCTTTCAAGCCTTCGCGTAACTGGTGCTCGATGAAATCCACGTTGTCCCAAGGATACACTTGCTTGGTCGGATGGTGAAATTCGCATCTGACAGACGCTGGAATAGTTATCGGAGTGCCTTGAGATGATCTTCCCAGGTCTTGGTATGGATCAAAATGTCGCCCCAGTAAAAGACCACATTCTGCATATCCTTTAGGATCTTTTTCAGTCTTCTTTTTAAAGTGGCGCCACTCAGGGATTCTAAAAGGAATCTTCAGGAACTCCTAATGACCGTCGGGTGTGACGAAAGCTGTCTTGTAGATATCCCTCTCTGCAACCTTGATTTGTCAGTACCCTTTGCTTAGGTCAATCTTGGAAGAGAACCGGTCTCCACTGACCTTTTGGAACAGTTCTTCCGCTGTGGGCATTGGCTCGAAGACTGTCAGTTTATTGAGTTTACGGTAGTCCACACACGCCCGGTTGGATCCATCTGGTTTATTCACGATGACAACTGGGGATGCATATCAGCGACATGGACACACTGATGACTCCCAGATCCAGCATCTCCTTGGTGTCTTTCTTCAGTTCTTCCCTCGTGTTTTAAGGAAGATGATACGGCTTGCTGCAAATCGGCTCGTTTGACGTCAGTTTAACTTCATGCTTTAACTTTAACCGTCTGTAGTCCCTGGGTCAGGCGTAAACCGATGCTTGAACGCCGTAGTTAGGGTTCTCAGCTCTTCTTGTTGTGCCTGGGTCAGGTTTTGACCAAATTGGATGTCCTCAAAACCCTCCTTGTGGCGGTGTTCATTAAGGTCGAAAAGGTTCTCGTCGTCTAGTCTCTCGTCAGCAGCCAGACACACCAACACCGCTTGCTGTGGTTTGTCCTGACGACCTCTCTCGACGTACTTCTTCGGCAGATTTGCGTGGTAAGTCTTCATCTTATTGTTGATTTTTACTCTGTAGTCGTTGATGCCAACCACTGTGTCAGCCACGTATGGTCCCTTCCATTGCATCAGGAGCTTGTTGTTGTCGGTGAGGAGCAGAACTAACACCTGGTCACCTGGCTGGAACCGTGGAAGTTTGGCTTTACGGTCATAACAATGCTTCCCCTTGCTCTGGGCCTTCTCCAATTCGTCTCAATCCACCCTGAGGGTATCCTTCAGCTTCTCTCTCAGGTCGAAGACATACTGGTAGCTGATCTTCACCTCAGGCGCGTCGATGTCCTTGGTCCACAGCTTTTTTCATGATGTGCATGGGTCTCCTTACAGTCCTGCTGTACAGTAATAGGGGGATAACCCTGTCGAATCCTGGGGAACTTCACGGTATGCGAAGAGCACGGCATTAATGTACTTATGCCACAACCTTAGCTGCTCAGCACACAGTTTCTACAGCATAGCCTGCAATGTTCCGTTAAATTTTACAACCAACCCGTTTCACATGGGGTGGTAAGGGGTAGTGAGGTGCCGGATGCTCAACAGCCGATTGACTTCCACCATGCAGTCGGAGACGAACTGGGTCCCTAGATCACTCAGGATCTCCTCATGAATCCCCAGACGGCTGAACATGTCCACGAGCGCCTCTGCCACTGTCGGAGTGTCGATCTTCTTTAAGGGTATGGCCTCGGGATATCTTGTAGCATAATCCACCAGGGTCAGAATGTAGCGATGGCCATCTTCAATTGGAGGAGATATTGGCCCCACCAGATCCACAGCTACCCGATTGAAAGGCATATTGATTAGTGGCATCGAGAGGAACCTTGGGCACTTTTCCCTTGGAGATTGTCTTCTGGCATATGTCACACGACCTGCAGAATCGGGTGACGTCCCCCCCCCCCCCCCCCCCATATCAGGCCAGTAGAAGACTTCTCGGATCCTTCGAGGGTCTTGCTGATTCCCAGGTGTCCTCCTAAGATAGAATCATGGGCCAGTTTTATCACCTGCGTCCTCAGGGGTTCAGAAACCACCACTTGACGGACAGGCTTGTATTCATGGCTGGCGAATACCTTGTACAAAATGTCCTATCTGGTCTCGAAGGTTATCTCCTTCCCTCTTCGTGTCACGAGCTCGGTCTGACCTCGGAACTTGTCAAGCGTGGGGTCGGCTCTCTGTAGTTCCACCAGCTTGTCCCTGTTCACCACGGCTGCTTCTGTGATGTCAGCCACTTTTAGAGGGATAGTCTGGTGACTCTTCTTTGCTTGATCTCTCGTGGTAACGGCACATGTTTCAGGCTTCCGCTCCGGATTTGGAATCTCTGCGTTCCTGGCACCGTCAAAATTTCCGATAATAAGGTCGTAGACTGAGGTCTTCACTCATTACACCTTCATCTCTCCTGTCAAGTGTGGGGTGTTGACACTGATCTTGGCAAGGGGGATAATTCTCACAGTTCCGTCTGCCAGCATGAGGGTTGTCCACTCCTGTAGCTTCTGGTCTTCCGCTACTAGGTCCTTTCTCACGATGACGCTTCCACAACCCGTGTCTCTCAGCACCCTCACTGATGTATTGCCGACGAATCCTGGCACCACCGGCATGTTGGGCACTTTATTCTCAGGCAGCGCGATGTTAGAAACTGGTAGGAATGTTGCCCCATCGCCAACTGGAATGCGTCTACTCCTTCTGAAAAACTCGATCTGCTCCAGTGTCGCTCGACTTTCTCCAGACATAGAGTCGCCAGGTGACGTCACATCGTTGGCCAGTACAGCGGCGGCTCTGTGTTGACACGTGGTACCACTTTTGTCTGTTGTCACGCGGTCTTGGTTGGGCCTTCTGGTGTTGTCGCCTCGGGGAACACCCTTGGAAGGACAAGGAATCGCATTGTTTACCTTCATTCCACAGGAAAAACATGTCAGGCTCTCCACCAGCATCTGTTTCGGTGTATCTCTGACGTCGTATTTTTCCTCTGATGGTGTAGACACACGCTGCGGCTTGCCGGGCCCGACCTTCATGTTGTGGGCGTCCAGGTATCTTTGAGCGAAGTCTACAAGGGCCTTTAGTGATTGGTCCTTTTGCTCCATGAGGTGGGCGGCCAGGTCCTTAGAACATGCGCCGAGGACTTGTTCTTTTATGATGAGGTCACACAGGTCCTGGTACTCCTTCTTCAAGCCAGCCAGCTCTATCCATTTCTCCAGGTAGATTCTGATTTTCTCAATGAATAGGCCAGGTGTTTTTCCTTCTTCAGGCTTGCAATTCCGGAATCGTCGTCTGTAACCCTCTTCAGTGAAGTCGTACTGTCTCAGCAGGGCGGCTCTTAACTTGGTATAATCTTCGGCTTCTTCTCTTGGCAGGCGGGTGTAGAACTCAAGGGCTTTGCCGGTCAAAAGCGCGCTCATTTTGGTGGGCCAAGTCTCTTGGTTCCAGTTGTTGCTGCTTGCGAAGCGCTGAAATCGCTCCAGGTAAGCGTCCATTTTATCCATACCTTCTACATAAGGAGGTAGTTTTGGCGCACGGGCTGTTTGGTCTCTGCTGGTTAAGGCTGCTGCTTCAGCTGTCCTCTGAACCTGTGTATCTTACTCCATCCTCTTGAGCTGAAATTCGTGTTCTCGTCGTTTCTCTGCCTCTTCTCCCTGTTTCTCTGCCTCTGCTGCTTGAATTGCGAGTTTCTTGAACTCAAGCTCTTTGGCTCTTACTTCTCTCTCCAGTCTCTTTCCTCCTTTCTCCTTTTCTCTCTACATTCTCTTTTCTTCTCTCTCCTGTCTCTCCTTTATAAACTCTAGGAGTTGAGTTCCCTCCAGCCCGCATTTTTTTTCCAATTCTCAGGAATGTCTCCTTTTACGATGTCGCCATCTCTGCGTTTCACTGCTGGCTGTTGTCCCCAGCTACCCTTTCCACTGAGCCAACTGAAGAAGTCCCGTCGGAGGTGCCAAATGTTACGTGGTAATGGTTGTCGCTGTATGCTACAATCACACCAGACCCACTCATTTAGGGTTCTTGTAAAGAAACTTCACTCAGCTGCAACTCGTCACACGTGGCACAAGGTTGTAGACCACACTGGAGTAACAGTTCCAACAATAATTTATTCTCACGATGCAATCTCAGCACAATGCATCCACAAATGCAGCACAATGCATCCACAAATGCATCCACACGTTGGTACACTGTCTCATACAATGCTGTTACGTGTTGAGTAGTGGTCGTAGTATGATATCACACCAGACGGCACGCACGTAAGGTTCTTTTAACGAAATTTCATTCATCTGCAACCCGTCACACGTGGCTTAAGGATGTAGACCACACTGGAGTAACAGTTCCAACAATATTTTTATTGCAGTGATGCGATCTCCACACAATTCGTTCACCAAATGCACCAACACTGATACAATGTCTCCTCTGCAAAATGTCTACACTTTGACACAATGCGCCTCCCATACAATGTACATCACTACACACTGCATAACTCCGTCACTGACAATGAACCACGATACCTTGCGTAGCTCTCTCAATGTCAATGTGCTTACGATACACTGCAATTATACAACTGAACAATGTACCGACGCTGTTACATCGCAATTCTACAACTGAACAATGTACACACGTGCTTCCTAGCACGATCTTTTATAGTGGTATGTTTTCCAGAATAATCGAGCAAATTCATACAACACAACTAATCAAAATAAAATACGTCACCGAAACTCATAAATATTAATGAAAAAGAATGCACAAGAATGGTCTACAAATTAATCTGGCTGCTATTTTCAGCCCCTATTTTGGGAAATCCCGGCGCGTTATGACGTCTCACAAAAGTATGGTAGACAGTTCACGACATTGCCTACACTTTCTGGAAGTTTCACGATCTTTCGTAATACATACCGACCGGCTGCAAACTTCACGCCAACTATGAGTATTTGAACGGCTTTAATACTGTGTTGCGAAATGCTGCCGACACTTTGATGTCAGATGTGAGGTCACTCGACAGAGCGCGACTTCGCTCGAACGTTCTGGTCTATTCTCAGCGAATCTACGCATCACAAAAATCGACCACTTTTCTCCGTGCGACTTTGCAAGAAACTTCCGAACTAATCTTAGCGTATCATAACAAAGCCAATTCCGCTCTACGCGCGAACGATAGCGAATCTTACTAAAAAGGTACGTGATTCGTAACCATGATAGCTCAAATAAATATCGAATCGTTTCCTATGATTAAAACATGCATGCTCTCACAGAACAACACAAGGACAATCGTAGCAAATTTTTTCACAATTCTGATACACTGCGTCTCCCATACAATGCACCCACATATTTCCTAACACGCTCTTGTATACTATTACAGATTACCAGGACAATCTAACAAATTGCACAACTCAACCAATCAGAAAAGTAAACATAACCAAAAGTCATTAATATTCATTAAAAAGAACACTCTAGATCTATGAACAGCTACCAGTAACATCTAGGCGCATACCATAAATGTTGCAAAAGGTTACCAACATGCGTACTGCACAACTTTGACGTCATATCTGAGGTCACTAGAATAATCGCTCCGCTACTAGAACCTTACAGTCGAATGCAGAGCACTGTACCTACCTGTTTCAAAACTGCAATTGTTAAGCCGCTCTTAAAGAAACCTTCACTTGATCCCAACAGTTTGAAAAACTACAGACCCGTATCCAACCTACCTTTTCTTTCAAAGCTTCTGGAAAAGATAGTGCTCAAACAGCTGCTAGACCATATCAAGAATAATAGTCTGTGGCATGTGTTCCAGTCAGCATATAGGTCTGGCCATAGCACGGAGACAGCATTGCTGCGTGTTGAGAATGACCTACTTGCTGCTAGCGATGAAGATCTAATCACTGTTCTGACTCTGCTCGATCTGAGCGCAGCGTTTGATACCATTGACCATGACATTCTACTTGCCCGCCTTCGTGATGTGTTTGGCATTCAAAGCACTGTACTGAAATTTTTCCAATCCTACTTTGTTGGTCGCTTGCAGATGGTTTCAGTGGCAGGGTTTGAGTCCCACTCTGTTGAGCTGCTTTGTGGCGTTCCACAGGGATCGGTCTTGGGGCCTGTTCTTTTTACTTTGTATACACAGCCCCTGTCGCATGTCATTGAGCGTCACTGTGTTTCTTATCATTTATATGCAGACGATACAGAATTGTACAAACACTCCCTTTGCGAACATGTTGATCGGATGGTGCAGTCTATGGAGGCTTGTATTTGTGATGTTCAGAAGTGGACCACACAGAACAAGCTCCAGCTGAACGGTGACAAAACTGAGTCCCTCCGAATGACGTGCTCCTCTACGTGCAGTGCTGATCTTCCCGAGTCAATGATGGTGGGCGAGAGCGCCATCTCCTTTTCTAGCTCGGCCCGTAACTTGGGTGTCATTTTTGACAACAGGCTGACAATGAAGGCACAAGTGAAGAAAGTTTGCCAGCTTGCCTTCATTGAACTCAGAAGGAGCAGCACTGTTCGACATCTGCTGACAGTTGAAGTTACCAAAACACTTGTTACCTCCCTTGTGCTGTCCCGAATAGACTATTGCAATTCTCTTTTGTCTGGTTTCCGCAAAATCTTCTTCACCAAATCCAGAGTGTCATGAACTGTGCTGCACGTCTGATTTTTCGTGTACCGAAACGTGAACACATTATGCCTCTACTAGCTGATTTGCACTGGCTGCCAGTTTCATACAGATTTCAGTATAACGTCTGCGTTATTTGTTTTAATATCATTTCTGGTTCTGCCCCTCCTTACTTATCTGATCTTGTCCAGCTGTATACACCGTCCCGCTCCCTACGCTCTGCTTCAGACACACGTGTTTTCCGTATCCCTAGACGTAATAAGGTCACTCAAGGTCATCGTGCATTTTCGTATTATGGTCTCATTACATGGAACGCCCTCACAGCTGATAGGCGTCACTCATCATCTCTTTCCATTTTCAAATCCAAGCTTAAAACACACCTTTTTTTCTGTTGCATATATGTAAAGACCATTTTGTCTGCCGGCTCATCATGTGTGTGCGTGTGTGTGTGTGTGTGTGTGTGTGTGTGTGTGTGTGTGTGTGTGTGTGTGTGTGTGTGTGTGTGTGTGTGAGAGAGAGAGAGAGAGAGAGAGAGAGAGAGAGAGAGAGAGAGAGAGAGAGAGAGAGAGAGAGAGAGAGAGAGAATTTTCTGCTCCTTGTAAATCAATGTATTTTTGTTGTTGTATGTGCTTGTTTTTGTATTTTGTTTTGTGTTTCATTACTGTGATTGTAAAGCGCCTAGAGCACCTTGGTGATTAGGCGCTATACAAATTACCTTTATTATTATTATTATTATTATTATTATTATTAATGTAGGCCAGACATTTCAACACTGTAGAGAAAATACGAAACATTCTAACTACACAACAAATATCGATCGGAATTCTCCATTCAAAAGAAAACGAAAGGTACAACTCAACTGAACACCGGGCCTTTCCTATGATTAACACAAACATGCCCTAAAAAGAATAACACAACCACAAACGTAACGAGCTGTCATTTTTTTAATCTGTATTTGCACACACAGTTTGGCAAAAACAAGAGAAAGACAAAACATACATAATTGTTGGATTCCCGGCCGTTGACAGCGTACGGCCACATGATGTACTTGCCGTTATCAAAGCTGCTTGGGGCACACTCCCCCGAATCAGGGTCATGCTCTGATCCAAAGCTGTGTCCTGTAACAGAAAAGGATGACAGCTGGATATGCGGGTGTGGGTTTGTGTGAACACTTGTACATGCATGTGGTTAAGAAATTTGCTCCCCCCCCCCCTCCCCTCCCCTCACACACACACACACACCCGACCCCGACCCCGAAGCACAAAAAGAAGAAGATGGTATGAACTATAACCCGGTGCTGTTCCAATTTATTGCAATCCCCCGGTAAAAATAAACCTAAGATTTATGAGTGTAATACGTTTGAATAAACGAAAAAACAAAGAAACTCGTAACACTATTAGTTGTATTACGCATTAAACTTTGCTAGTGGTCCTTGTCGCCTCTCGGATCCGATCAGGGGATTCAATGTCGGAGGTGAAAGCTAAGGGCTTTAGCCCGAGACTTTAACCTCCGACGTTGAACCCCCTGGTCGGACCCGAGAGGCGACAAGAACCACTACCAAAGCTTAACTCGTAATGCAACGATTTTGTCTTCAACGGTAAAATGTGTTAAGTGCGATGTACAACCTTGAAAGAACCCAGGCTGTGTGCGTGTGACGTAGAGATGCAGAGGACGCAAATCTCAATATTTTTTCCGACTGTCCATCATCAAGCTCGCGCGAACTGCATTCGCCTGAAATGTCTAAGGTATTTTTTTTTTATCTAACACATTTTCTGTTATTTTTAAGTCTCTTCTATTTATAGAAGATACTTTTGGGATGGGACGCGGTGGGGCGATTCCAGCAGAATACCCGTGACGTCAAAGGCGTGCAGACCTCGGACTCTGACAACGAAGTAACACAATAAAAATTACGTCATGTCCGCTGCTGAACGTACATTTGGAGAGACGCGCCGCGTGTGTGTGTGTGTGTGTGTGTGTGTGTGTGTGTGTGTGTGTGTGTGTGTGTGTGTGTGTGTGTGTGTGTGTGTGTGTGTGTGTGTGTGTGATGGTGTATGTGTTTTGAGAGAGAGAGAGAGAGAGAGAGAGAGAGAGAGAGAGAGAGAGAGAGAGAGAGAGAAGTACTTCTTATCTAGAGTATTGCGTCGATGTCTGCGTGGTGACGGAATTGCTGCTTTTACGTCACCTTCACTGTCTGGTTTTCTCCATAAAGTCGGTTTTTTTCTGCATAGATTTAATTTTTACTTAACGAGTGGAAAGATACAATGCAGGCTAACGAACTCATCCAATATCTTATTTCATTCTAGCTATATCCAAAATATCAAGTTAATATAACCAAAATTACGGACTCTAATGTGGCACAACCGACTTTCTATAAACGATCTTTTAACCGTTCAATCGTAATCCCAATGCTCGGAGACACCCTTTCAACAAAGCATTTCCCCAAGTTTCAAGCTTGTACGTAAAACAAATTTCGGCGATTCTCGTGTTCACACACACACACACACACACACACACACACACACACACACACACACACACACACACACACACACACACACACACACACGCAGCACACACACACACACACACACACACACACACACACACACACACACACATACACACGGAGACAAAAGCCTCAGAGTGTCAAAATGGATTCCTATTCTATTCTATTTATTCTCGGGCTCTGGAACTGATGCGAACGTCTTGAACTCACCTTATAACTAAGCTCTATAACTTTAAAAAAAATAGACATTTTCTACAAACAGAGCCATTGGATGGAGAAAAAATGGGTTTCTACCAATAAAGTGGGTGCCTCTCACACAAAAACTGGCATTACAGTGAAAATGGGTGTTTTCACAACATTATCTGTAATAAAGTCAAGTTCATGGAATACTTTTTCACATTCATTTTTTTTTCTCAACTTAATGTATATGTATGCATTAACATTTTTAACATTATATGGTGCAAAATTGAATGAACACTGGCCCCTAACTTTAGATTATGATTTTCACAGAGGAAATCTTTTAAACATTGCTACGTTTTGTCCTTCTGAATCAAAACAGTTTATCGTGGCATTTATGTGAGAATCAAGATAATGTAATTTGGAAAGTAAGGGACATTTTTTTTATATACTCGGGAGTTTGAGACAAACAGCAACAGAGCATTTTGAATACTAACCCTTATCATTCGGAATACACCAGTGTGTGCAACAAGTGTGACTTAAATATTTCAAGTAGTGCCAGAATAGCTTGGCCCCTCTAGTTGCCAAGCTATTCTGGCACCACCCTTGAACTAAAGCCATTGGTCTATGTCCTTATATGTAAGTACTGTAATGCTTGCATGTGGCAGTGTACAAAATTCAAGCTTATAGCCTCAGTATGATGCGGGTTAAAAAGTGTGGAAAAATACGAAAGATAGAAGAAAAGACACAGACGAAGAAACTAACACTTAACTCATTCTACAGCAGACACACCACAGCAAGATCAAGATCGACCATGATAGTTCAAGGGTGATGCAAGATAGCTTGGCGCCTATGGGCTCCAAGCTATTCTGGCATTACCCTTGAACTATCATGGTCGATCTGTGTCCTGCACTGCAACGCAGTCTTCAGAGGACGACTTCGAAATTTGGGGATTTGAGTCTTGGGGTAGAATGAGTTCATTAAAATGACAAAACAGAACACTGACATTAATTAATTAACTGACAACATAAGAAATCACTGAAACTTCAGCCTATATTAATCGCATCAAAGGTGCATGCATATAAAACACAGTAATTGTTTGTAAACACTTCAAATCAAACAATCAAGAGCAGTCAAACCTTTTTCTGGCAAATTTCTGATGAGGAAAACTTGTTCTTGCCTTCGGCACTAAAGGGTTTCAGCGACTTATGTGCCTCTATTCATAAAATAGAGAGAGAAATATACTGCGTTCTAGCAAGTGCGACTATAAAATTTAACTGAGTTGGTATACTTCGTCCTGTGTCTAGGTTAAACGCACCAGCGGTGCCACTGTTGCTATTTTGGCACCAGACCAGTCGCTCGGACTGGTCATGTGCACCCGATCGGTTTAGAGCGTGTGCTTTCTGCACCTGTAATGGGCAACCTCGGAAAAAGAATCACGTGACCATCGTTTGATTGCTGAAAAATAACATGAATAAAGACGATTTGGCAGATTTGAAAAATAGCTTTTTTTCCTCAATGGAGGTGATTTTGCGACATCTGCTTCGTTTGCGGCAGAAAGCACCGTCATAGCTGAAGTTCGAGAGATGAGCACCACATTCTTTCTGCGAATGAAGATAAGTAGCGACTGATCTCCTTGTTTGTTTGTCTATTTTGACAAAGGGTATTTACCCAAAATTTTAATAAATTGTGGTGAAACCATCTTTTCTAAGCGTGTTTCTTTCTCCGTTGGGTTCTTCTTTTCAAGAGATACAGGCAGCGCAGACAGTAGGGAGAGCTTAAAAAAGAAAAATACAAGTGAATGGACCAAGGGTAGTCAGAAACACATGCCCCAGAATTCAGAGGAAAATCCACCCTGCGGGGCTGACCAGGGTGACCCTGGGAACTAAAAAGTAGTTAACCCCACTCAAGTTTCCCAGGGCAGACCCGGGTGGGGGCCACTGTTTAGTTGCAAAGTAATGTTAATGTTATACAGTATACAAAATGATCCAGGCATACATCAGATTTTAAAAAAAAGCTGTACACGCTGAAACCAACTGAATAATAACACTCTTGTAATAAATCATTTGTTGACAATGGTTTTCTTATCTTATTATTGTCTTTTGTCCCCAGGCTACTGTTTCGTTTGCAAAGTCCAATGTTATACAGTATACAAAATGATCCAGGCGGACTAACCCCATAATAACACTCTTGTAATAAATCTGTATGTTGACAATGGTTTTCCTATCTTATTATTGTCTTTTGTCCCCAGCCGCTGTTTCGTTTGCAAAGTCAAATGTTATACAATATACAAAATGATCCAGGCGGACCAACCCCACAATAACACTCTTGTAATAAATCTTTATATTGACAATAATTTTCTTATCTTATTATTGTTTTTTGTCCCCAGCCACTGTTTCGTTTGCAAAGTCAAATGTTATACAGTATACAAAATGATCTAGGCAGACCAACCCCATAATAACACTCTTGTAATAATCTTTATGTTGACAATAGGTTTTTTTTTATCTCATTATTGTCTTTCGTCCCCAGCCACTGTTTTGTTTGCAAAGTCAAATGTTATACAGTATACAAAATGATCCAGGCATCCATCAGATAAAAACAAGCTATACACGCTGTAACCAACCCAATAATAACACTCTTGTAATAAATGTTTATGAAAACGAAAATGCCGCAAGTGTGTTCCCTCCGAGAATCTCAATTCATTTCTTTTGTAACTTTTTCAATCTGTTGCGGGTGTAATCCTTAATGTTTGTCCAGCGTCTATGTCTAAGTGCGGGTTCTTCTGCGCTTGCCTGCTGTATCTCGGCCTTTCCAGGAAGTTTGTTCACGACGAGGTGTGTATAGAAACGAGTTTGAACAGCTTTCTCTTCAGCTTTGCCCCATGGTTTCCTTGAAAATCTAGCTTTCTTTCAAACATGAGCTGACGCAGTACTGTCATCATCAAAACGTTCTAGATTTTCACCAGGCTCTGGGCGTCTTTTCTCTGTCATGCTCATTGATTACTGTCTTGTTGACTTGGTACTTGCTTCCTTCACAGGTGCTGTTTTTCCCCGAGACCTCTCTGCAAGTTTCTGATGTGTCTTCATTGTCAAAGTCAATCTCTTCATCGCCCAGCTCAGCTCTAATGCAACTCTCAAAATCTCTGTCATCCCATTGTTAACTGACAGAAGAATCTTTGCCACTTTTGCCTTTTGAAGGACATCAAGGTTGGCGGGAGATATGGCGATGTATCCGAATATCATGACCAAGGAAATCTGCCAGCTGATCATGATCCAACTCTGAGATGGCCATTTACTGAGCCAAAGTTGCAACCTGCTTCCATAACTGAGTAAATGTGAACATGGTTGGGTTTGACACTTGTGCTTGTAGCGCATGTTCCTTCAGAACATCATGGCCTCTGTAAGGCCTCTGACCAGAAGGTGTGGCAAAGATATACTGGGAACCAGCGAGAGCTGGAACTGATTTCCTCATTTGAAGGATTCTGTCCGCAGTTGTCATCATCTTCTTCATCAGCAAAATGGAAACACTTTTATTAAACTTGCCTCTGATTTCCACTCGCTGAAAATGATTCACCATTTTCTTCTCAACCTCTATGAGACCTTTCAAGATATCTTGATTGGTGATCGATCCAATCTTAGCATCTGGAAGTCTGATACCTTCATTCTCTGAAGTTCTCCCCCTCCTTTACGGTTGAAAAGTGATATAGCACAAAGAGTTGCTTTAACCACTGTTGGATAATCTTCTGAAATCATCCTTGACTCAAGAAGCTCTTATCTTCACATGATGGGATCAGCTTGGGTTTGTTCATGGTCATTTTCCCGACCAACTTGGCGGCTGTAGCTGACACACAATAATACCAGTCCCTGGTAAAGACAGAGTCAAACCGCTGCGCCTCAGAGAGCTCCTGTCGCCACCTGTCATCTGAACCATGCCCAAGCTGTTTTGGATGCCTGTGACTGTTTGATCTGTGAACATTGTTTTCAAGGCATGGCCTATGTGCATTTCGAGATTGTCTTTTTTAACCGATGTGTGTCCTCATCAAATTCTGCTAGCTCTTTTACAGCCAGTACAACGTGATCAAAGCTAGCTGAATTGATCACAGCATTTAAACTTGCGATTTTCATTTCTGACCTCACTCTGAGAATCTTTAATAGTCTCCCTAGCTCCCTCATCTTTGAGCTGATTTGTCCAGCCGTGTGTTATTCAATAATAATCTCTTTCCATACTCAAGAAGCAAGGGGTCAGTTGTGATGAGACGGTTTATCTCATCTCTCTGTCTGGCTAATACCTTATGATAGCATTAGCCTCCAATGTCGTGCTGCGTCACCTCTATTAGCGAACTGAAACTCTCCTGGTTTCTAACAGCAATGTTTTGAGTGTACAGAGATCAGCTTTCTTTGATAGAGCCCTTTGCAATGTCTACAGGTGAGAAGGCCTTCCACCTTACTACTTTTGGTAGTTTGTTTGTTTTATCTTCATTTTGTTTTAGTGTGTTGGCTGCCATCGATGTTCTAACACCAGAAACTGACTGTTGCACACACTGAATGATGACATCGACCAGCTCAACATGGCCTGACTTATACAACTGCGTGTCGTATCAGAGTACGCGCAATGAAAAATTGAGTGGGCAGCTATGACACCAGACAAGGTAATGGCGTGTATTTGCTACACAATAATCCAAAGTGAAGTAAAGTATCATCAACTCTAATTTGAATTAAATCAATCAAGTTGTTCAAGAGATATTGCCTGAACAAATGTTCAAAACCGTATGGCCACCGTGACCTTCACCTTGCAGAGAGTTATGTGCTGTTGATACACAAAAATTTGCTTTGAGCTAAGTCATCATTACCTAAAATTTCATGTTAATCTTTTGGTTGGTTCACGTGATATCTGACAAATATAACAGCCGTGACCTTGACCTTAATGACAACAGCACGATTCTGTTTCGCAATGTTTTACAAATTATAAATTATTATTATGAATTATCATCAAACAAAATTTGACTGGAAAAAAAGTCCCGTGGTTCAAGAAAATTTATCTACACGGAAGAAATTGTACAAGCAGATAATGACACCTTAAGGTTGACGTTGACTGTAGTACTACCAGTCTAGTGACTGATTAAGAGCAATTCTCCCACCTGAAGACCATTCAATCTGTCCATAGTGCAATCTTAGACACTAGATAAGTCAAACCCAAAGTGACACCATTGAATGCTGTTATCTCTGTATGTTATGGCCCATTATGTGTAGAGCGTCGTTTTGGCGTTCACTATGCTGTTTATGTTTTGGATCTTGTATATCAGATGCCAGGAAAAACAGACTAGATATGGTCAGCAATGCCTCCAAAATTGGCATGTACATCAAGTAATATATCCGATTCTCAGAAATGTTGCATTTGAGGCATAGGCACATGAAAGTATTTTTTAAATATTTTTTTCATTACCCACCCCCTAATTTTTCTGTCTTTCCAAGTTTACATACACATGCAATACAGTCAAACTGACTCCCGGTGGGCTGAACAACTGAAAAGGTTACCATAACACTGACATTGATGAAAAATGAGCTTTCAGACCCAAGGCCTATTGTTTGTGTATCTCAGGGCAGCCAAACAAACAACACCCAGGCATCTTCACAGACCCTGTTGTCTGGTAACAGCAAGCAGTAGAGACCTGTAACCATCTGCCATGCCCTATATGCTGCTTGAAATCTTTTCCTCAGGCAAAAGGAGTCATGAAACAGCTGTGCACTTTAAACATTAAGTCTACTGAGCTATCCCACAGCCAAAAGACTACACAAAACAGCCAAAACTATGCTAGCGAGACACACACCATACCCAAACAAGTGTCTGGCGTGCTTATTTAGGAGTTCGCAGAGAACAATGGTTATGTACAGTTCATTTTTATATAGAACACACTTGTCAGAGTCTCAAAATACCTCAACTCATGTTGCAAATGCAGCAAACATGTGTGTGCCAAACCTGTGAACATTCCTATAAATGCCTGTACCAGTGGCCGCAGCTGCTGCTCCCATAACACATTCGAATGAGCTGTATGCTTGTGTTCGGCTCAGAATAGACACCAGAGACATACCTCATGACAGGAAGGTTACAAAGTAAATTAGGTTATAGCACTGTCAGGGGAGAGAAATGTGCATGATCGACCAGTGATCATAGATCCACTGTGGCCAAAGCACAAAAAAGAGATAGGAAAGAGAGGGGGCGCTAAGAAAGTGCCTGAAAGCAATGCATATGGAAGCCCCCCCCCCCCCCCCCGAAAGGGGGGGGGGCGTATCACATATCCACTGTTCCAGCCGCTCAGTGCATGGAAATTTAAATCTAGGTCCCCCAAGGGGGGTCCAGATATTTAGCCGGTGTGGACAGCGGTTTCGGTTTTGGCGCTCTCTTCAGCACACCACCGGCAATACTGGAGGAGGCCTACCTGCAATGACAACCACATTTTACTGTGGTGTCTGCAGGGGCATACATTCCATGCCACCACCTAGAGTTAAATTTCCATGCACCCTAAAAGAGAACCTACCAAAAGGGGAGAAGGGGTTGCAGTCGATATTGTAGTAATAAATGAAAAGAAATGGGGAGACTGCCAGTGCTAATATTTTAGGAAGGTTACAAAGTAAAGTAGGTTATAGCACTGTCAGGGGAGAGAAATGTGCAGTATGTGTGTGTGTGTGTGTGTGTGTGTGTGTGTGTGTGTGTGTGTGTGTGTGTGTGTGTGTGTGTGTGTGTGTGTGTGTGTGTGTGCGTACACCAAATGACTGAACTGGGTTACTTTCTTTACCATCCTTATGCAATCTGGGTCTGTGTAAAATTTTGGGTGGCCAGATCAGACACCCATTTTTTCTGAGGGTTGTTTCTGTATTATCTTTCATTCAAAATTCAGAAAAAAATATCAAAATACGATGTGCCCATTTTAACAGATTTACTTCATCGTTGTGTTTCAGGGATGCCCTGGGCCTGTGTGTGGACACGGAAGCGGCCGGAGTGTTTTCAGATCAATTTGATTGGTCCAACACCGATGAACGGAGTTCCTTCCCTTGCTTAAACGTCTTTCGTCTCCAACGGACGCACCGGTCATTCTCTCGCATTTGCAGAGGTATTTTATGCAATATTTCTTAGTTAAGAGCACGCCCAAATGTACTTGTTCAGTGCAGTTATTTAACTGAGAGATGCCTCCAATCCCCGTACCCGTTTGGCCCAGAAAAATAAGGCGTCTGCTTTCAAACGTGTCTTCGGCCGCACCGGCCGGGCCTGACCGTTGAGTCTTGTAGTAAATGATAATAGAACCCCACGATTTTAACAAAAGCTTTCTTCTTCAATGAAAGGAATTCGTTCAATAACCCCATTACAAGGTCAATCTGCCACGCGATTTTGTTTCTTCTTTCTTTTTTTTTCTGACGTGTTAACTTGCCACATGCATGCACAGTAACTATCAGTTGACTTTTTTTTTTTTTAAAAACAAAAATGGCGCCAGATTTTAATCCTCGTTCGCAAAACTGCCTCGCGATTCGAAGAACGAACGTCCACAAACAGGTCTCGTTTAGGAATGTGCAACTGAAGTATCGCTTTTTACTGTATTGCCAGTTTTTAGTTCTCAGGGTCACCCTGGTCAGCCCCACAGGGTGGGTTTTTCTCTCAATTCTGGGGCATGCATGTGTTTCTGTCTACCCTTTGTCCATTCACCTGTATAAATTTGCCTTTTTAAAACTCTCCCTACTGTCTGCACTGCCTGTAGCTCTTGATATTGGATGTGTGTTGCTAAATGGTCTTAGCTTTATGTCTTGGCCCCATGTGTTAGGTTTATTTAACTCATTCTACCCCAGACACACCACGGCAGGATAAGGATCCACCATGATAGTTCAAGGGTGATGCCAGAATAGCTTGGCGCCTACGGGCGCCAAGCTATTCTGGCATCTCCCTTGAACTATCATGGTCGATCTGTGCCCTGCACTGCAATGCAGTCTTGAGAGGACAGGGGCAAAATTTAAGGATTTTGGTGTTGGGGTAGAATGAGTTAACGTATTTGACCGGCAGGCGACATACATGGCAATGTTCTGTTTAGGTGGGTTTTTTTTTCACAAGCAGTGCAGGCACGTCCTGAGAAAGCCTAGTGGCTGTCGGGACGTTAAGCAATGTACAATCAATCTGATTCAAAATGTCAGTTGGTTTACATGGTTGTATTGGACATGTTCTCAGCAACACCATTTTGGTCACACCGGCTCAGGACTTTCTGGCACACACCCAGCGCCGGATGGCAGCAGGATGTCCAAACCCATCAGGATCTATGCTGCAGAATCATGGCCCCCCAGCCTCTGCCACAGAGGGTGCGTCTGGTAGGAGGGTGCATGGACGGCAGCGGAATGCCCCCAATTACAAACTGGTAAGTAAAGTGATTCTATGATCATCTTCATTTTATTGGCTGGCGTGCGTGCGAAGCAAAAGTGAGTTTATGTTCTGGGCCACTGGTCGTCCGTCCGTCGTCCATGGTAAACTTTAACTCATTCTACCCCAACACCAAAATCCTTAAATTTTGCCCCTGTCCTCTCAAGACCGCATTGCAGCGCAGGACACAGATCGACCATGATAGTTCAAGGGTGGTGCCAGAATAGCTTGGCGCCCGTAGGCGCCAAGCTGTTCTGGCATCACCTTTGAACTATCATGGTCGATCCTTATCCCAGGGTGGGATTCTTCCGCGTTTCCGCGGATTTCCGTGGAAATTCTTTCACAATTCCGCTGAAGCATATTTATTTTCCGCGTCTAATAACAACAAAAAAGACGAGAAAAAAAAAAAATCTTCTTAAATGGCAAAAAAATCTCAAATGGGTTGGATTTGTATGCAGTTTGGTTCACTATCGCCCGACACTTCCGGTAGCTTTAGGTCGCAGTGGAAAATGGCGGTGAAAAAGGATATTGTCCAAGACAGAGTGCCGTTTAGTGTGCATCTGAACATAAACTGGTACGCACATTCCATTTTTATACTGCAGATCAGGAGTGTCATAACAAAGTCCATTTTCGGGTGTGTTTGGTCTCGCTCCCCGTGTCGGTTTTTGGATACTTTGGCGAACGGTGGACACGCGTGCCTATCCCCCCCCCCCCCTCCCCCTGTCGTTTGATTTTTCGGCCGCTGAAAATGAAGGACATGAAACCACCCCCCCACCCCCCACCCCCCCCCCCCACCCACCCCCACCCCACCCACCCACCCACCCACCCCCCACCAATGTCGTTTGATTTTCCGCGTTTTCTTTCTTACTAGAATCCCACCCCTGTTATCCTGCTGTGGTGTGTCTGGGGGTAGAATGAGTTAACGGTGGCATTTTCTCGGAGACTATTCAAGCCACATTCTTCAAGCTTGGCCCAAGGATACTTTGTGGCAAGACCTTTTTAAACATGCCAATTTGAGTGACCTCTCTCAAAGGGTCACGCAGGGTTGACAAATGTGTGAAAACTGCTTGCATTTTCAGAAAACGTGGATTTTGACTGCTGCAGAAGCCAGCCCTCGTCACCGAGGTCACACATATGTAAATCGGTCATACACGGGATTACTCTTTTTATTCTTGTGCAAGGCCCCTTTAAACCAAAATTGGGCTGTTTCTGTTTCTAAGGCAGCTTTGGTTTTAATCTTTCTTTCTTTCTTTCTCCAGTTGGCAAATGGCGCCTGGGATGGACCCGAGACTGAGAGCAGTGCCAGCGCATCGCAATACGAGGGCAGTGATGACGAGGAGTTTGTTCCTGGCTCGAGCTCACCGGATTCAGAGGGTGTGTCAGCATCAATTGCTGGGATCTCGGACATAGACAGTATTGTATCGACAATGTTAGATTTCATCAAAGTGGCAGGTTTGGGGTGGCCAGGTGTTGGTGACGCTAGTACCAGCAAGGTGCAGTGTGCGTTAGGGGGTGGCAATGAGAATGTGGATAGGCAGGAGGAACATGATGCTGGAAAGAGTGGGGAAAGAGCACTTACAGAAGAAACGGGTGTGCACGTGTCGCAGAGAGGGAAAGGAAAGTACAAATGGGACAAGAAACATGCATGCAAATTGTGTGGCAAGCTTGTCTTGAAAATGAGCACGCACTTACAAGATGTCCATGCAGATGAGGCTGACGTTGCTAAAATTTTGTCGATGAAAAAAGGGACCAAGCAGAGACGTCGAGCATGGATCAGACTACAAGATGAGGGTGATTACATGCATAACGTTGCTGTTCTTGAAAACAAATCCGGATGTTTGATTCCTAAGTATCGCACCAAAACTAGTAAGGCAGACGACCTTCTCGCCTGTAGCCATTGCAAAGGGCTCTATCAAAAAAAGCTGATCTCTGTACACTCAAAACGTTGCTGTCAGAAGCCAGGAGGGTTTCAGATCACTCGGCGAGGGGACGCCGCTCGCCGTGGTCGGCTCATGCTTCCAATACCCTTAGACGTTGAATTTTCCTTCTACCACAAGGTCTTGGCTACCCAGAGAGATGATGAGATAAGCCGTCTCATCAGAACTGACCCCTTGCTTCTTGAGTATGGAAAGAGATTATTTGACCGCAGGGACATTGAAGAACACACGGCTGGACAAATCAGCTCCAGGATGCGGGAGTTAGGGAGACTGTTGAAGATTATCAGAGTGAGGTCAGAAATGAAAATCGCAAGTTTAAATGCTGTGATCAATTCAGCTAGCTTTGATCATGTTGTCCTGGATGTAAAAGAGCTAGCAGATTTTGATGAGGACACACATCAGTTCAAAAAAGGCAATCTCGCAATGCGCATAGGCCATGCTTTGAAAAAGTGTTCACAGATCAAACAGTCACAGGCATCCAAACAGCTTGGACAGGGTTCAGACGACAGGTGGCGACAGGAGCTCTCTGAGGCGCAGCGGTTTGACTCCGTCTTCGACGGGGACTGGTATGATTGTGTGTCCGCTACAGCAGCCAAGTCGGTCGGGAAAATGACCATGAACAAACCCAAGCTGATCCCATCATGTGAAGATGTGAGGAAGGTCCAACAGCTTCTTGAGACAAGGATGGTTTCGGAAGATTATCCGACAGTGGTTAAAGCAACTCTTTGTGCTGTATCACTTTTCAACCGAAAACGAGGGGGAGAAGTTCAGAGAATGAAGGTGTCAGACTTCCAGAATGCTAAGATTGGATCGATCACCAATCAAGATATCTTGAAAGGTCTCACAGAGGTTGAGAAGAAAATGGTGAATCATTTTCAGCGAGTGGAAATCAGAGGCAAGTTTAATAGGAGTGTTCCCGTTTTGCTGACGAAGAAGATGATGACAACTGTGGACAGAATCCTTCAAATGAGGCAATCGGTGCCAGCTCTCGCTGATTCCCAGTACATCTTTGCCACACCTTCTGGTCAGAGGCCTTACAGAGGCCATGATGTTCTGAAGGCCCATGCCCTAGAAGCAGGGGTGTCATACCCAGCCATGTTCACATTTACTCAGTTGCGGAAACAGGTTGCAACTTTGGCTCAGTCAATGGCCATCTCGGAGTTAGACCAGGATCAGCTGGCAGATTTCCTTGGCCATGATATTCGGATACATCGCCATATCTACCGCCAACCTCAAGACGTCCTTCAAAAGGCAAAAGTGGCAAAGATTCTTCTGTCAGTTAACAATGGGATGACAGATTTTGAGAGTTGCATTAGAGCTGAGCTGGGCGATGATGAAGAGATTGACTTTGACAATGAAGACGCATCAGAAACTGGCAGAGAGGTCTCGGGGGGAACAGCACCTGTGAATGAAGCAAGTAGCAAGTCAGCAACACAGGAATCGATGAGCATGACGGAGAAAAGACGTCCAGAGCCTGATGACAATCTAGATAGTTTTGATGATGACAGTACTGCGTCGGCTCCTGTTCGAAAGAAAGCTAGATTTACAAGAAAACCATGGGGGGAAGCTGAAGAGAAAGCTGTTCAAACTCGTTTCAAGACACACCTCGTCATGAACAAACTTCCTGGAAAGGCCGAGATACAGTATGCAATGGCGCTGGAACCTGCACTTAGACATAGGCGCTGGACAAACATTAAGGATTACGTCCGCAACAGACTGAAAAAGTTACAAAAGAAATGAATTGAGCCGCCACTCGCAGCATTTTCGATTTCATACAGATTTATTACATCAGTGTTATTATTGGGGTGGTTTCAGCATGTATAGCCTGCTTTTTTTTTTTTTTTTTTTTTTTTTTTTTTTTTAATCTGATGGACGCCTGGATCATTTGTGACCCTCTCTCTCACAAAATCAGTCTTAAGAACTCGCATTTTGCATGTTTTGACATATATGCATTTATGAAAACTACAGTGTTTGCTGATTACTGTGATATATGACTGTATGCTGTAGTGCAAAAATTGTAAAAGCTGTTCTTAAGTGTTTAAAGTTGTTAAAGCCTCCGGCGGCCATTTTGAGAAAACAGCCTGTGAAGTTTCTGTGTGCAGCATAATTGGGGCCAAGGGCAGACTTTTAAAATCATTTTTTACCTATTTAATGGCATTTTTCATGATAAAGATTTTAACCATACGATACTTTGGTGTATGTAGAATACATTTCTCCCAAAAAGTGAAAATGCCCCAGATTGACCCCCCCACCACATATTATTGCGTGTAGTGCTGATTGGCTCGCTGCGAGTTAAGACTGGTTTCGTGAGAAAGGGTCACATTTTGTATACTGTATAACCTTTGGATTTGCAAAACGAAACAGCCGGCTGGGGACAAAAGACAATATAATAAGATAAGAAAACCATTGACAATGTAAAAATTGATTACAAGAGTGTTATTGGGGGGGGGATCATTTTGTAATATACTGCATGCCATTTTAAAAACTCTGCAAATGAAAGAATCAGAGCATGGAATTTTCCTCTTTTTGGCGGATTTCCGCTTAAATGAAGCTGCCATTCCGCCGAATTTCCGCCGAAAACAAAATCGTAAAGTCACTATTCCAATACCGTGTTTCGTGATCTTTATGTGGCGGATATCCCCAAATCGCGTATTGAAAATTGAGCGAGGCGTTAGCTTTAGCTCGCACAGGTCACTTCCGGTCTTCAGTGGAGTCGTAGTCTGGTCAAAATACGGCGAAGAGAAAATACTTAAACGCGGAGACAGAATAGACGTCAGACGATTCTGGAGCCAAGAATATTTGGAGATGGACTTGGCTCGAGAAAAGCGTAAACGACGAGCTCCGCGCTCAGTGTATTCGCAAGTTAGCCGGGCCTGTGGGCAGGCGTATTGCCGCGAACTGCGCAGAGTTGATATTAACTACGCGGCCGCGTAGCACTTGATGCTCACGTGTCTACAGCGAAACACAAGAAAGCTAAAAGCAGTGCCATTGGAAATATTACTCATGATGGTGAATAAATTTATTACAATGTATTTTTTCCCAGTAAAGTTTGATGAAATTATGTTGAAAAATCTATATAACCTTTCTCCAGCTCAGTGACCATGGTACATAGTATTAAATAAGAGATAAAAGGAATCCATACTTACAGCTGATTAAGCAGAGATTATTAAAGAAAGTATATATATTATATAATTAAACTCAAATTTTTAAAAAAAATGGAAAGACATTCAGATGTATTTTGAATAAGCATTTGGATATAAATATTCTGTTGAATACTTTGTTTTAGTATAACTTTTAAACCTTTGACACAAAAAATAAAAAGTGCACCCCAAAAATAAGAAAAAAAAGCAAGATTTTTAGGTGGTTAAACTGCTCAGTTTCTCTCTAAAATGCACCAGATTGCACAAATTTTAATGTAAATTTTCAAAATTTTTTCCGGGGGGGGGGGGGGGGGGCATGCCCCCGGACCCCCCTAGTGAAAAGGGGTTTTCCTCTTTTTTTTAGTACGAGTAATTCCATGCTCTGAAGAATGGTTGGTTGTACTGCCATACCATTTTGCAAATGAAAGAATGGCTGGTTGTTTGTTGGAGACGAAAGACGTTAAATAAAGGCTGAAGTTTCAAGTGATTTCTTATGTTGTCAGTTAGTTAATTAATGTCGGTGTTCTGTTCTGTCATTTTAACTCGTTCTACCCCAAGATCGGAATCCCCAAATGTTGACGTCGTCTTCAGAAGACTGCGTTGCAGTGCAGGACACAGATCCACCATGATAGTTCAAGGGTGATGCCAGAATAGCTTGGCGCCCATAGGCGCCAAGCTATTCTGGCATCACCCTTGAACTATCATGGTGGATCTTTATTTTGCTGTGGTGTGTCTGGGGTAGAATAAGTTGAGCCCAATGTTGAAGTCGTCTTGAGAAGACTGCGTTGCAGTGCAGGACACGGATCCACCATGATGGTTCAAGGGTGATGCCAGAATAGCTTGGCGCCCATAGGCACCAAGCTATTCTGGCATCACCCTTGAACTATCATGGTGGATCTTTATTTTGCTGTGGTGTGTCTGGGGTAGAATAAGTTAAGCCCAAATGTTGAAGTCGTCTTTCAGAAGACTGCGTTGCAGTGCAGGACACAGATCCACCACGATAGTTCAAGGGTGATGCTAGAATAGCTTGGTGCCCATAGGCGCCAAGCTATTCTGGCATCACCCTTGAACTATCGTGGTGGATCTTAAATTTTGCTGGGGTAGAATAAGTTAAGTGTTCGTTTCTTCGTCTGGGTCTTTTTCTATCTTTGATATTTTTCCACACTTTTTGACCCGCATCATAGTCATACTGAGGCTAAATAGCTTCAAATCTGTTCACTGCCATAATTCTATGCAAGCTACATTACAGTACTTACAGATGAGGACATAGACCAATGGCTTTAGTTCAAGGGTGGTGCCACAATAGCTTGGCGCCTAGAGGCACCAAGCTATTCTGGCACTAACCCTTGGACTATTTCAGTTACACTAGTTGCACACACTGGTGTATTCCGAATGATATGGGTTAATATTCAAAATGCTCTGTTGCTGTTTGTCTGAAACTCCAGAGTACCCCAAAACGAACAAAAAAGGTCCTTTAATTTCCAGAATACATTATGTTGATTCTCACATCAATGCCATGATAAACTGTTTTGCTTCAAAAGGACAAAACGCAGCAATGTTTTAAACGATTTCCTCTGTAAAAATCATAATCGAAAGGTTTCGGGCCAGTGTTTATTGAATTTTGCACCATACTATGTAAAGAATGTTAAAGCACACATACACATTTAAGTTGGGAAAAAAAATTAATGTGAAAAAGAAGTATTCCATGAACTTGACCTTATTACAGACGCCTACTGTTGTGAAGACACCCATTTTGACTGTAATGCCAGTTTCATTTGTGTGAGAGAGACACCCACCCACTTTATTGGCAGAAACCCATTTTTTCGGCATCTAGTGGCTCTGTTTCTAGAAAATGTCTATTTTATTTTAAGTTATAGAGCTTAGTTATAATGTGAGTTCTAAACATTCGCATCAATTCCAGAGCCCTAGAATAAATAGAAATATGGGAACCCATTTTCACATGAAATGCTAGGTAACCCACTCTGATGGTTGCGTCTCCCTGTGTGTGTGTGTGTGTGTGTGTGTGTGTGTGTGTGTGTGTGTGTGTGTGTGTGTGTGTGTGTGTGTGTGTGTGTGTGTGTGTGTGTGTGTGTGTGTGACAGCGACTAGAGCCTGCGTTTGAGAACGGACAAGCGTGAAATTTTAGGATATTGTCTCTAAAAGAATTATCTCGGGACCTGTTTTAAAATGTTTTGAATAAGATGCTCATTGGCGAGAAAATGGCCGTTTCACAAAAACTGGCTGGTCCACACTGCAGTCCGTAATTGTTCTTATTTTTACTAGATGTTTTGCGTATATCTAGATAAAAGGGACATATTGAATGAGTTCGTTAACCAGCATTGTTTTCCTCCCTACGTCACACGACCAGTCACTTTAGCGCAAACCGTGCCATGTGACCGTGATATAAAAAACCCTGTAGCGAAAAATGGCGGACTTTTTGTAGCCCTCTCGATGACGCATCTTGGATGTCAGTTTTGTTCTATAAAAGATAGCCAAACGTTCTAAAGTACACAGTTGCTTAGTGTTGTTCGAAACAACAAGCACACTCAGTACTGGAGACGGCAACGTCATGACATATTTTAAATTACGTCATAAGTCTATTATGTATAAAGGTATATTCCTTTGACGTCAGTCGTGTCTGGCGTGATCCAGGTCGCAGATGTCTTCTTGATTTCTTTTACGAAAATAGTGGAGGAATGAAAACAAATACGTTATTGGTCGGAGGGGTTCGCTGCACGGACCCTGGTAGGCCTTCGGGAGGTCAAAGGAAGCATTGTACCCCTCAGGCCTTCGGGGTACAATATTTCCTTTGACCTCCCTCAGGCCTACAAGGTCAGTGTAGCATATCCCTCCGACCAATAACTTATATTGTACCACTAAAACGTTTTGAGTGATAATTAAATATGTTTTGAAAAATATATATTTTCACGTTTTTGGGGATTAATTTCACGAATTATATGGGTTAATCTTAAAACAATTGAATTTTTATAAACGAAAAAAAACCACAATCTTCTCATTAATAATCGCATGATTTTTCGTATACGGTATTTACATAAGACTACAGTTATTCTCGGCTGTCGGGTACGATTCGGTATGATTCAGTCAATTGTGCCCAGTATGCCTTAGGTGTGAAAATCAGACGATTTTCTACACCACTTTTTCGGAGTAACTTGTAAAACAGCTTACATAACTTTAATTTTTCTTTTATGAAAAAGTGTATCTTCTCATTAATACCCGCATGGTTTTTCATAAACAGTGTTTGCATAAGCCTGCTATTTGTCCTGGCCCTGGGGTAAGAATAGGTCAAATTGTGAGCTGTAAGCTCTAGGCATAAAAATCAGCAAGAAAATTGCAAAGTTGATCCTCTGATACGTCAAATGTTAGTACTGCGCTGATGACGTATAACATCGAGTCGTTACTATGAACATGGCGTCGTGGGGCTAATGATGCCATGACGTGAAGCTTGAAGGGACGTCATTTCGCTGCTTGTGCTATTATTCTTCTTCAGACTAGCTATGCTACGCCAGACCACAGAGCTTACGAATGACGGGAATCACCGTGTGCTCGTCTTTATTTATGTGTGCCAATGTGTGTGGATCAGAGGCTGGGTTAGAGTAGTAGATGGATTCCTGTCGCCTCACCAGCCCACAGAGCGTACTAATGGCGGGAAGCGCTGTGTGTCCGTCTTTATTTGTGTGCGCCTACGTGTGTGTTGATCAGAGGTTGGCTTAGAAAGGAGGGAAATGGATCAGCATAATAAGCCTAAACTCTGAATTTTCCTAAAAGATAAACGCATCTGATCTCCAAACAATACGGTAGACTTTGGGATGAAATCCTCATCTTGTTTTGTTTGTTTGGGGGTTTTTTTTTTTTTCGCCCCCGGTGGCAGGAGGCAGAGGGAATGCCCGTTATGGTGTCTCACCGGTAGGCTTTTTAACCACTGCCCCCCTCCCAGCAGACGGGTTTGGGGGGGGGGGGGCGGCACCGCTAGGGGCGTCCCACGCAGCCGATTCTAGGTGTGTGTGGGGTGGGGGTGGGGGGGGCGCACCGATTGTATTGGGCCGTCGCGGTAGACACTCCTGGAAGATCACCCAGGCGGGCGAGGTACCCACGTCAGCACTCCGCCACCACTTGACTCCCCGCTCGCCTGAGTACGGTCGCCAACCATCAAAGTAAAATAGGGACCCCCAGGGGTACCTAGCATCCGTCGTCAAAGCACTCCCTGGAGTATAAAATAAGGAGAAGGAACCAGAAACCATCCCTAAACACAAGAAAACGAAAAAGGTTCCATGCGGAACCAACCTCAAACCTAAACTCCAAAAATAAAGAACCAAAAGACAACAACTGAGGCCTGGGGGTGGGACTCACGGGGATAGAAGCGGTACAGCGCGGGAGGCCTTGCCCCTTCCCGGGGCGCTTTACTTCGAGGCGCGGTCAGACATGAGAGAATGTGAGCCCGAAATAGCGCGAGCGACAGCGGCAAACAGGAAGTGGGCCCCCGACGACAGGCTTCGGGTGTTTCCGAGCCGTGCTCGGTAATTACTGTAAAATGTGCGTGATAGGTGAGTGTTTTGTGTTATTCTGGCAAACCTAAATTGTTTTCAAGTCAACATGTATAGGTCATTCAATTCAGTTTCGGTCGTATTACCAACTGTTAAAGTATCAAAAAGAGGCTTGAGAGGCACTTTAAAGTTTACAGCTTGTCCATCGAAAACCACCGGCGATATTCGTGTTTACTTACATACATACACATACACATACAAACAAAAGTCACTTCGCGCCAAATATACGTTCCACAGACTGGCGTGGCGCGACATTTAGTCATTTACTACTTTATTTCCAGACGTATCAGGCTAGATCTCTCCTGTCATCATTGGCAAGGGCACACTTGCCGCTATGGAACGCGCTCCAGCGCGCCCCATTTCAAAGTTGTTCAAATTTTATAGGAATAACCAAAACCTAAACGAAACATTGTTCAATTACTACAAGAGATTTTCCCCTCCAAATGAATGTTGAGCATTAAAAATTTGGAAAACAAAACGCTCAATTGATCGTCTGGGTGTGTTGTGTGTGTGTGTGTGTGTGTGTGTGTGTGTGTGTGTGTGTGTGTGTGTGTGTGTGTGTGTGTGTGTGTGTGTGTGTGTGTATGTGTGTGCGTGTGTGTGTGTGTGTCTGTGTTTGTGTGTGTGTGTGTGTGTGTGTGTGTGTGTGTGTGTGTGTGTGTGTGTGTGTGTGTGTGTGGTTTGTGTGCGTGTGTTTCAATGTGTGTGCTTGTATGTGTGTATCAACAAACACATTGTAACATGTCCCTAAATCATTGTAACATAACCGAACTCACCAAATTCTGTGAAGCAGGACAGAGTGCATGTGGGAAAAGAACAGAAATCGCATACATGTAATCGACCAAGAGTGAAGGCTAATATTAATGATTTATTTTTTTTAATATATGGTAAAGCATCCCCCACATGCTTATTATGGCTCATAAGCATGACCAACATAATTAATCTGACCTCTGTGACCTTGACCTTTCTGGTATGTCACTGAGTTTCAGTGTCTTTTGTACCAACGAAAGTTATGTTTTCTGAAAATTCATGCATTTTTTTTTACACATCTGTAAACCCTCTTCCCATCCCAATGTCCCCAGAACTTTGTGATGGGTACACTAAAATATGAATAAGAGGGTCTTAACATCAACTACCGTTGTGCCAAATTTGATTGAAATGTTTGCAAAAGCGCTGATGAAAACTAAAATTCAACCCCAAAATGGGCAGTTTCACAAATTTGCAGACCTTTTGTGACCTTGACTTTTCCAGCGGTTTCTCAAACCATTGCCGATCTAGAGTCATAAAACCCTGTCTGCTTCAGGCATACATGATATGAACAAGGCCAGCAAGAGGCATGTATCCTCATGAACACCTCCGACAGCCGGGGTTCATGGATATGTATGGTTCTTGCGACTGGGTGATGTTCATTGTTTCTGCAGTGGAAGACATGAACAAGAAAGGCAAAGCCCTTAAGGCTCACGTGCTCTGTAACTGCGATGTTTTCTCAAAATTTATGCATTTTTCGCACTTTTGTCAATCTTCCCTGACTCGACTCTTTGCGAGTTGTGAAACAAAATAGTATGCATAGAAAGGTATCAGCTACCTTTCTGTCAAAGTTGGTTGAAATGTTTAGCAAAAGTGCTGATAAATGCTAAAATTCTACTTTTTCTCACCCTTGACCTTTCCAAGGGTAATCCAGATTAGCATGCATACAAAGGTCTTACGCACAAACCAGATAGGTGAGGCTAGCGCTGGCAGAATTGTACAACAAACCAAGGGGAATTACTCAGCGCTGGACAGCGCTGAATAATTCCCCTTGGTTTGTTGTACAAAGGTCTTACGATAAGGTATCTCTGGACCACGTTTGAGTCTGAAGTTATGAATAGTATTTGAGAACAAATCTTTTGTCAAGAAACAGTACCAAGTTTGAGCTTGAAGTTGTGAATAGTATTTGGAAAAAAAAATGTTGTCAAAATCCCTGATCCCTGTGATCTTCACCGTTGAGAGAGGTCAATGAAATTGATATGTTTAGAAAGGTCTTGCCACAAAGTATTCTTGGACAAAGTTTGAAGACTGTGGCTTTAATAGTCTCCGGGAAAATGCCAACGTTAAAGTTTACTTTTTTATGTCTGTACATCGCACACCACTATTTGATTGCTTGATGTGACCAGCCATTGTTTATATGTACAGACTTTGTGGGGACCAAAAATGCATTGTTGAGGTCTAGCCCCGCCTGTGTCTCCGCGAAGTCAGATTCGCTCTGATCCGCCGCTCATACCACTGGTTGTGTGACCAGTCAAACCCTGACCATAAAAAAGCACAAATAAGTCTAACCAAAAACAACACCAAAAATACAGAGAGGAAATTTCTCTACCAAGACTCACCTGTCCAAGGCAACACAACCACAGACTGTGCTGTACAAACGCCCGAATAGGTGTGTGAATCCCCGATACTAAACGCACAAGAATGTATTTATATGTTAAAAAAAAATGATGCACGCAACCTAAATGGGAGCAACAGAGAACAATTTATTTCAAGGCGACCTAACCAAATGCAGCGAGCGCCCCATCAATTAACTTCGAGTGAAACGCACGCATGATTGGCCAAACAAAAATGAACCAATCGCGACACACCCGCCATACTCTGCGCAAGGAGCCAGCCGGGGTGAGGGGTGGGTGAGGGGGTTATAAAAAAAAACCACGGAACGACACGAAGGATCATCTTTGATGAATAAACTGATTCTACAATTTGGCACAAGTCTTCGTCTGACCACCAAGATGGATGCCAGCAACGACCAGAGCGATTTTTCGAACAGCGGCGACAAAATTGTCAGCAGCCAGTTCCGCCTACATCAGCTGACAGAAACAACAACCAAGATAGATGAGCAAGTGGCGACGCTGGACCTAGACGCCTTCCTCCCCGACCTCCCAGCCACCTGGGGCGGTCCGTGGCGCAGTGGTTAAGGCGCCTGCCACCAATGCCAAGGGTGCGAGGTTCGATACCGGGTTCCGGCGTTGGACTTTTCTCCTCTGGTAAGTGTCACCGTTAATTCGGGCGGACCGTCGGGGGTTCTTTCTCCGGGTACTCCGGTTCTTCCACCCCCCCCCCCCACCCCCCCATCCCCCACGCTTTGGTACCGGTCTCAGGCCACTTTACACATTTCAAATACAAGTGATCAAAAATCTCTGTAACTTCAGTAGCTGACTGGCCTTCGTTTGTCTTGTACTGTGTTTGTACTGTGCTTGTCTTAAATGGCGTAAATCCGTGTCTGTTTCGTGAGTGTGTGTGTGTTGGGTTTCAGGCGCGGCGCTTTGAGTCGATTTCCCCAAAATTGAGAAAAAGCGCCTATATAATAACGGTATTATTATTATTATTACCTCCTGCTTCAATCCATCGGCGGCAGCGACAGAAAGAGTAAAATAAATCGAACAGTTAGTGGACGCGGGCATCCACGGGGGCACACTATGAAACGTAATGGCAACTGAAGCGACAACCGGCCGGGCGTGCGGAGCCATTGACTTTGGACTTTTTGCAAAGGCCGTGATGGGCGGCACCAAGAAAATGCAGGAAGAGGGAAGAGCCCTCCTTGAACAAATTGCAAGAAGTTTCCAAGACGTTGCAGGAAAAAGTGGCCCAGTTCGCTCTGCAGCAATACAAGGCCACTTCCAAAGACATAGAGGCCGTCTTGGCAGCAACGACTAACATACATACAGCCTGGGTAAACAAAAGATACGGACAGGCCAACGAAAAAGAAAAGAAAGTGTACCACGACTACTGCAAGCGGCTTGAAAAGCGGCCCGCAAGCCTGCAACTCAACAACAATCACCAAAAGACACAGCCAGCGACAGAAGAGGCTAAGGCGCAGCGAAGTAACGCGACACGCGCAACGCCAATTAAACCGTCAGAAAACGAATGGCCGCAGCGTAACACATAGCGCTTCCAACCGGCGCCGCAAGCGTGAAACCAAATACAGGGTATGTAGACAGGACTACGGTGTGGAACAATGACCCGGGCCATTAGGCTGCAATTTATGCTTGTATCTGACAAAATATAAGTCGATGTTGTTCATTTCAAACATCTGCTAGCTGCAAATAGATTGGCACACCTGCAGCTCTTGCAGAATTTCGAAAGCTAGCGGGAAATTTTCATAATTTGAAGAAATCGGTGTCCTTTTGGTGTGCAAAATTTGATCGATAACGTGTCCGATTCGTTGGGACAGATTCTGCTGCAAAACAGCGTCCACGCTACACTAATAGCACTTGTCAACACTCTTGCGGGTTGTACAAGTGGTATTCTGTTTTTAAATTAACGAATTTTAGTCTCTTTCGAGCTGAAAAGGGTGTTTGATGCTGGGACTACGATGTGCAGGAATGGTCGCGGTTGCGCCGAGATGGCCTACGGTGTGAAAAATATGGGACTACACTGTGCAAAAATCGGTGGCCCCCAGCCTACGTTGAATTGTTACACTTATTCATTATGTAACTGTCTGATTTTAATATACAGTAAAATACTGTCAATAAACTAGTTGAAATTCCATTAAAAGGTCAAATAATGATACATACCAGAAAAAGAAGTAAGATAGAGGCAAAGGAAAAGTGTCTGTTATGACAGAATGCGTTTTGCTTTTGCTAAAATACCCCGGCTGGAATGTTGACTATTTTATATGAGGCTGATCAACACAAACATTTCTGGGAACAACGAACACAACACACGTTACACCCAAGTTATGTCAACTGCATGCAATGGCTTATGTTACTTATGGATGTTCATTGACTAACCCCTACAATAACTAACTCCTATTTAGGTTCACCCTTGAACTATATGACTGTTTTTTTTTTCAAATTTGCACAACATTTTAAAGGACAGAAAGCCAGTTTGAAAACCACTTTATTCAAAATTTTTTGGAAACATTTTCATGTGAATCCACATGCATATTGACATATCTATTTCTTGATTTCTTTTATCTTGACCTTTCCGTTGGGTCATCCAAATTAGTATGCATAGGAAGGTCTTACATAAGGTGTCTTTGTACTAAGTTTGGGCTTCAGGTTGTGAACAGTATTTGAGGGGGGGGGGGGGGGGTCTTTTGTCAAAATATTGCTAGTTTTGACGTATTTCCTGATCCCCTGTGACCCTGATCTTTGAGAGAGGTCACTAACATTGCTACGTTTAGAAAGGTCTGGCCTGGGCCAAGTTTGAACTCTGTGTTTTGAATGGAAAATACCATCGTTAAAGTTTACCACGGACAGTCCGCCACTTTTCATAGACTTACTTTTGCTGTCGCACATGAGCCAATAAGTGCATGGTGGACCACTTCAATCCGGGCAGAATATTCCCACAAAAAGAAGAAGAAATACGGCTAGAGTTACAAACCTTTCTTGGCTTTTTTAGCCGTAAGTAATTATGGTATTACGACTAACAGCTGATGTTATTCGTGTTACCAAAGACACAAAGAGCTGTGGGTATGCTCATTCTGTGTTTTCTAATGGTCACATTGCAAGCTTCAACTAAAGAAAAATGATGTCACTATAAGCTTGACGTCATGGCATCGCTAGTCTCACGACGCCGTGTACACAGTGACAAAACTGATGTTTCAGTTCACTCATTCGTAAGGCACACAGCATCTTACAGGGCTAACTGTTCGTTCCACACAGAGTCTTCCAGGGCTGACTGTTTGATGGGAGTATATAGTGGATCCAAAAAAACTTACAAAAATGAATTAATTATTATTTTTCAAAAAGTTGAAGAGGTACAAAGCTGGCTAACGAACGCATCCAATTTCTTTCTCCAAACTAGCCATATCCAAAATTTCAAGTAAATATGACCAAAAATTACAGACTCTAGTCTGATTCAACCGACTTTTTATAAACGGTCTTTTATGTCTACAATGAGACATCCAGTCACAACATGCTCGGAGGCTCTCTTAGCCACCCTTTAAAAAAAGATTTTGCCAAGTTTCAAGCTTGTGCGTACAGCAATGATCTGCGATTCTCGTGCCTACACACACACACACACACACACACACACACACACACACACACACACACACACACACACACACACACACACAGCCGTTCAGCAACCAGGTTAGCGTAACTAGACATGACGTAATTTTTATCTTGTTACTTCAGTTGTCAGAGGTTTATGCCTGCACGCCTTTGACATCATGGACATGCTATTAATTCGCCCCACCGTGACCCATCCTAAAAAAAATCCCTTCTATAAATAGAAGGGACTTAAAAAAGAACAGCTGGTCACATCTTTATGTTTTTACCGACTTTGTTTTGCAAATATAACTTATTTTACAGAATACACATTATTCGCCTAAATATCATATTTGTTTTACTTAAAATGTTAATTTTTGTTTAGGCATTTGGAAATGTCATACCTACTAGTTGCACTGCAAGTACTTCAAACAAGATATGTTTCCTGTTTATGTCGTGAGTAGTCCCAAATCCTTCACACCGTAGGCCATTTCTAAACAACCGAGATCGTCTTTTCCACAGCGTAGTCTCAACATCAAATAAGCTTTTTCAGTTCGTTAGGAAACTAAAATTCCCTATCCTAACCCGGTATTGTCATTTGTACAACCACAATATTGACACGTGTATTTAGTGTAGTGTAGACGCAGCTAAGCAGCAGAATCTGGCCTGACGAATCGGACAAGCGATCGATCAAATTGTGCACACTTAAATCTCGCCAATTGCATCAATTATGACAGTTTGTGGCCACATTTTTTACGTCTGCAACTTGCTACAGTTGCGTAAATCTTAATATTGACTTACATTATATCTGATCCAAGCATAAATTGCAGCTTAGTGGGTCGTACGGGACGTAGTCCTTATCTCCGCCGCTACGTGCACAGGCGTAGTCATGTCTACATATCCTGAAGAAACGAAGAGAGAAACCAGTGGCACTGTCAGCAAACGACACGCCATAGTTTACACTTAGCGCTCCCAAACACGCGAACGTAAAAAAACCTCAAAAGATGTGGGAAGATGGCAGGACGCAGCAACCCAAGACGTAAACAGGCGCGTGACAAAGCGCGCTACAAAAAATACCACACGTCAAAACGAGGCACCAAACGTACTGAAGATGGCAATAAAGCCAAAACGTTCGTCATAAATCTGTCAAAACACAAACTGACAGAACCACAGTATCTCCTACTCGCCAAAGGAATAAAATTAATTTCTACGCCTCTCCAAAACAACAAAAGAGAAATCGCTGAAAATACCAATTCTCCGATCCAGAAACAAAACCATCTCTACACCTTCAGAACCATCTCAGGTTATGAACCACCCAGAGGCTGCAACGCTCTGGAGATATACATCAGCAACACATGGGAAGAACTGGCACACCTTGAAAATGGAAGAATGGGACCAAACATCACGAAGAGAAACGGCAGGCTTTCCGGGAACTCAAAAACAACAAGGAAATCGTTATTACAAAAGCGGACAAAAGCTCCACTATCGTCATCCTAGACAGAGATGATTACATTAAAGAAACAGAAACTCAACCACAGGGAATACACTACCAACACCTAGTGTCCCCTAACATGAACGACACACATAATGCCGTGATGCGACTAACACAGGTGATGTTCGCCAACGGGGAGATTGACTTCACAAACTACAAGTTCCTGCTACAGCCCCCCCCCCCCACACTCCCTCCCCCCCCCCCCAAAAAAAAAAAAAAAAAAAAAAAAAAAGAGAGAGGCGAGCCCACCTATACATATTATATACATATTACCGAAGACACACAAGTTGACACCTGAGCAACTAAGAGAAGCGAAACAAAACGGACTGAATGGACTAAGCATCCCAGAGAGACCCCATCATATCACAAGCTGCATCCCCAACATATTACATCGGACACATTATTGCCTTCTTCCTACTCCCATTCGTGGAGAAACTACCGAAGTACCTGAAGGACACGCCTGCATCTGTAAGCCTGATAAAAGAAACGAAATTCCCTGAAGACACAAACATCTGTGTCTATGACGTCTCAACTGAATATGTACACAGTACAGACGCGCTCCTGCAAGCCACCAACGACGCACTACCTGAAACACTACGACTCCCTCCCCTACCAAGCATCACAAGGGAAAGAACAGTGGAACTTCTGGCACTAATGCTGAAGAACAACATCTTTACCTTCAACGGACAGCGCTCAAAGAGATCATCGACTGTGTGATGGGCCAGGTTCCATCCCCATCCTGCAGTGGCCTTCTAATGGCACGTATAATGGACGAAGTCATCAACAACTACCCACACAAGGATGCCATCATACTTCACAAACGATACAGAGATGCTGGGAAAATATTTGTCCCACCAAATGATGAGAATTCGACAACCTATTCACGCTAGCCAACGCACACACCAAATCTATGGAAACGATGCAAAGTATCTGGACATCACAATCTAAAAAGGAACGAAATTCGAGGAATCCAAGCACGTTGACGTCAAAATGTACAGAACACCAACCGAGACTTTCCACTATTTGCACCGAAAATCAGCACACCCACAGGCAGTATTCAACGGCTTAGTGAAAGAAGAAACACTTTGCATGACACGAAACTGCTCCGATGAAGAAATCAGACAGCAACAAACAGCTTTCTTCCACGAAAAATTAACAGGAAGACAATACAGCAAAGACAAACTAACGGGCCTCTCAGAGGATGTGAGAACACCCCCCTCCCCCCACCCCCACCCCCACCCCCGACGAACTCTCCTACAAGAAAGAAATGAAAAAGGAAAGAAAAGACACCAATCATCACCCCTTGTACTCGTCACCAAATATAACACCAAAACGAAAGGACTAGCCAGAGCGCGCAGAAAACACTGAAAACTGATCACAAACGACCAGGGATGCAGAGAAATCTTCACGACACCTCCCATGACTATCTACCCCCCAAGAAAACACAAAATCTAAAGAGACCTGCTCTTCCCCTCAAAACTGACATCGATCACGAACAACGAAGAACAACAATTGTAACAAAACAAACATAGAGACGAAAATTACCAACTTTAATGACATCACGCGGCAGGAATGCAAACCAAGGGAGCCAAAAGACTACACGAACGGTATAAGCTCCGAAAACAAAGCCGCAGACATCTCTAACAGAATGCAAGAAAGTGCGCGGATCGTGGAGTACCCACACGGACAGAGACACAAAAACTATACATTGTAACCGAAACCATTTCCTCCACAACAATAGAGAACTGAGTTTCAAGTCCTCCGGCAGACAACAGAGGCTAATGCCGAAAGTATACCGGTGCTATCCACCAACGCAAAACTTGGAAGCCAGAGGGGAGTGAGCGCAGCTGGCACACACCAACAAGACTCCTCCCGACTCCCGTGGTCAGGAGCAGTAGATAAACACCGCAGCAGATAAAGTAGTAGAATGCTACGGCTGACGCAGGCAGGCGAGCATCGCACAAGAGAACGCCTCAAAGAATAGAACGATTAGTCGCCTGTCTAATCTCGTACAGTACAGCACAAGACATGCTCACAAACCAGATAGGTGAGGCTAGCGCTGGCAGAATTGTATGTAAACCAAGGGGAATCACAGCGCTGGACAGACAAACAGTTAGATCCCCTGCCCCCGCCTATCAGGCACCCAATCGCCAGCCCACAGAGAAATACGCAGGTATAGAATAAGACGATCATTTCCATCCTCAAAAAAGAATGGATCAGGTCTCTTATATAACCCATGTCTTTCTCCGGAACTTAGGAAGTAGGCAGGAGAAACATACATACACAAACATGAAGGTGCGCTACTATATGTGGTCGGGTAAATACCCTGATTTCCCACTGTAGATGCACAGAACATTACACAACAATGTAACGATACAAATTTGCCTCGAGTTATAGATACTCACAAACCAGATAGGTGAGGCTAGCGCTGGCAGAATTGTATGCAAACCAAGGGGAATCACAGCGCTGGACAGACAAACAGTTAGATCCCCTGCCCCCGCCTTTCAGGCACCCAATCGCCAGCCCACAGAGAAATACGCAGGTATAGAATAAGACGATCATTTCCATCCTCAAAAAAGAATGGATCAGGTCTCTTATATAACCCATGTCTTTCTCCGGAACTTAGGAAGTAGGCAGGAGAAACATACATACACAAACATGAAGGTGCGCTACTATATGTGGTCGGGTAAATACCCTGATTTCCCACAGTAGATGCACAGAACATTACACAACAATGTAACGATACAAATTTGCCTCGAGTTATAGATACTCACAAACCAGATAGGTGAGGCTAGCGCTGGCAGAATTGTATGCAAACCAAGGGGAATCACAGCGCTGGACAGACAAACAGTTAGATCCCCTGCCCCCGCCTTTCAGGCACCCAATCGCCAGCCCACAGAGAAATACGCAGGTATAGAATAAGACGATCATTTCCATCCTCAAAAAAGAATGGAAACATACATACACAAACATGAAGGTGCGCTACTATATGTGGTCGGGTAAATACCCTGATTTCCCACAGTAGATTCTGCCAGCGCTAGCCTCACCTATCTGGTTTGTCAGTATCTATAACTCGAGGCAAATGTGTATCGTTACATTGTTGTGTAATGTTCTGTGCATCTACTGTGGGAAATCAGGGTATTTACCCGTCCACATATAGTAGCGCACCTTCATGTTTGTGTATGTATGTTTCTCCTGCCTACTTCCTAAGTTCAGGAGAAAGACATGGGTTATATAAGAGACCTGATCCATTCTTTTTTGAGGATGGAAATGATCGTCTTATTCTATACCTGCGTATTTCTCTGTGGGCTGGCGATTGGGTGCCTGATAGGCGGGGGCAGGGGATCTAACTGTTTGTCTGTCCAGCGCTGTGATTCCCCTTGGTTTGCATACAATATAGCACAGACATGATCACAGCAACACTTGTTTGCACCGCTAGCCGCACCACTTAGCAGTGGCTGGTAAACAGAAGAGTGTCAAAATCGCCGGCCCAAGTGCAAAAACGATCGTCGTAATCACATCAGCACAACAGATTTCAGCGCCACTAGCGCCACCAATTATAGCAGTGGTCACAAGCAGAAAGAAGAGGAACATAAAGCCTCACTAACTCAATCAAATTAGCAGTGGAAAAAGCCGCACGTCTACGCCCAGCGGAAACACACATCTTAAACGAAGCAGGACGACCTCCCACTAGCAAACTAGCATTGGAAATATTTAAACTCCGACAAACAATAACGCAACAGTTACAAAAAGGTCTCCCTAAACAACAGGGAAGAGAAAGCGGAATGACTCTGTGATCAGAAAGAAAAGAAAAAAGCCGCCAGATCTTTTGATTATGGAGCGACATCCAAGAAATCATAAGACCAGCAGACTAATGGCCGAAAAAATACAAGAAAATACATTAGGACGAAAAGCCTAACACACTTAACGAATCCTACTAGGCGCATTCTTCTCCAGTGGATGAACCCAACGGTTTTCTTTGAATGGGTCGACCTGATGGGTCTTTGCAGAGACAAGCGAGCAAGAAAACAACCAGAGTATCTCTTCATATACTTCAAAGAGGGTAGATACAGCAAAGCACTGTACGCCTACGACATGATCAATGAACGCTACGGATATTTAGACGGAACCCCCTGACACCACAAACAACCACGGAACTTCTAGCTTCACAAACTCTAAACAAGAAAGGTAAAGCCATTATGGCTCACGTGGAAGACCGATATGCATATGTGTGACCTTTGTGACAATAAATAAAGGGCTGGCTTCCGCACCAGCAAAATCCATGTTTTCTCAAAATGTAAGCATTTTTCCACACATCTGTCAACCCCCCCCCCCCATCCGCCCCGCCCCCCACCCCCCACCCCTCCCGACACTTGACCTCTGCAATGAGTCGACTAAATTAGTATACACATGATGGTCTTATCATCAGATACCTTTGTGCCAAATGTGATTGAAAAATTTGCGAAAATGTTGATAATACCTACAATTTTATCAAAAAAATTGGCATTTTACACACATTTGCCAGTCTGTGCGACTCTCGCAGTCAAGGACAAGCGGCTCAGGACAAAAAAACAGAGTTGTCGTAACTCAGAACCCTGACCAGACCTTCCCCTGCAGCCACTGCGGTCGAACCTGCCTGTCCCGGATTGGCCTCCGCAGTCACGAAAATGCCTGCAGACGACGTGGGCAAGCCCTATAGAATCTTCGTTCGCGAAGTCAAGCCATGGCCAGTCTGTGACCCTTGACCTTTCCGAATGGTCATCCAAATTAGTATTAGACAACAACAACAAAAAACATCTTTTGTCAAAATATGGCCATTTTGGACCTATTTCCTGAGCTCTTGTGACCCTTGACCTTTCCGAGGAATCACCCAAATTAGTATGCATAGAAGGGTCTTCCCATCAGGTATCTCTGTAGCAAGTTTGGGTACAAAGTTGTGAATAGTATTTGAGTAAAAACATCCTTTGTCAAAATATGGCTATTTTGAACCTATTTCCTGAGCTCTTGTGACCCTTGACCTTTCTGAGGGGTCATCCACATTAGTATGCATAGATAGGTCTTACTGTCAGGTATCTCTGTAGCAAGTTTGGGTTTGAAGTTGTGAAAAGTATTAGAGAAAAAAATCTTTTGTCAAAATAATGCTATTTTGGACCTATTTCCTGAGCTCTTGTGACCCTTGACCTTTCCGAGGGATCAACCAAATTAGTGTGCATAGAAAGGTTTCACCATCAGGTATCTTTGTACCAAGTTTGGGTTTGAAGTTATAAAGAGTGTTTGAGAAAAAATATATTATGTCAAAATATAGCTGTTTTTTACCTTGCCTGTGCCCCTGTGACCTTGACCTTTGTGAGAGGTCACTCAAACTGGTATGTTTGGAAAGGTCTTACCACAAAGTATCCTGGGGCCAATTTTGAAGACTGTGGCTTGAATAGTCTCCGAGAAAATGCCAGCGTTAAGGTTGACGACGGCGGACGGACGACGGACGGACGAGGGACGGACGACCACTGGCCCAAAACATTGACTCACTTTTGTTTCGTACGTGAACCAAAAAATAAAAGGATACGACGTGAATGGGACACAGTGAACAACAACAACAACAAAAATGAATGAACCACCCAAATTAAAACGACGCAAAATGTAGCAAGAGGAACGACGTCATTGGGCCGACATCGCCCGCAGCTGGCCCGCGCACAGCCGTGCTCGGACTGACTGCAGACGACAGTCAGCTCGATGGCCTAGTCATTGCATGAAGTGAGTATCGTTACCGTGAGTGCTGACCAGAGCAAAATGCAAGGTCAATAGTCTGGTTCCTTGCTGATTTTGCGCTGAGCTCCAACCGGTGTTGGGATACAAGCGACCTCGTATCTTCTGCGTGGCTGCAAAAGAAACATCTGAAGTGCCAGCAAATTTCGAAAGAAAGAAATCAGTTACACTTACGGTGTTTTCAATGATTTGCATGGAATGACAGGCACAGCATCAGGACTCCGCATCAACTGATAGGGAAGCATCACCTCAAACTACATTATCTACGCCCACCCACTACAAAAGATGTGGATCGACCCTGACATTTCAAGGGTGGTGCCAGTATAGCTTCTGCTTGGCACTTCTATGTATGCGGTAATGCTGTAGATTGGGACTGTATGGTTTCGTTAACCCCTTGACTGACCACCCCTGCTGATATAGCTCGGCGGAAAGGACGCGTCTTTCCTGCCAAGCGGTATCGTCAGTAGCAGTCAAGGGGTTAACCCCTTCCCTGCCACTATACGTACATTTTTGTTCTGAAAACTTTGTTCATTCAACAACCAAAAGCCAAAACCGTCCAAGAAACATGGACACAAACAGGTCTCAGCAAGTTGTACTGATGTGTTTATGTGTGTGTCTATGTCTATGCATGTATGTAAGCGGCAGCAGGCACGAGTAAATGCGAATGCGCGTAGTGACTTGAATGTATGTAGACGTATGTTTTGTGCTACGTGTTCTGTGCGTGTGTGTTTACGTCATTATAAATCTTCTGTTCTCTTTCTCGTGAACTGACTTTTTGTTTTACGTCATTCTAAATTTTCTCTATGCAAGATGACATTTTGTCTTTCTATCGTATGTTGTTTGTTTTTTTTTTCTCTTTTACGTAATATCGATATCACCGTGAAGAAGGATCTTTGATGCAAAACATCGTGTTTCATGTTTCTCTCTTAAATGGTTTTCAACCTCTATTTTCTGTTTTCCTATGTTTCTTGTAGTTGGAGTGTGTTCATTTTTTCTCGGCAACAAAAGGGTTAATGCCACACAAGCGTCTAATCTGTGAAATGCCGAGCCTTGGAATTGTACAGGAAAAAACAGTAAAACACTCGTACTCACGTGCAGAACAGATACCCCCTGCCGAGAAGATGTTAGGGCTAGCAATGTAGGCAAGCCCCAAAACGTTGCCCGTAAATGGGTGGCTGGTGTACAGGTGACCCAGGCAAAACGCAGACAGCCGCAAATTCAAACTAAACAACTGCAGTCAACAGAGATAGATTTTTTTAAAAGGCATTAATGTACATTTGTACATTTTCAATATGGTGATTGTCTCACATAAGTGGTTATAATGCAGTTTTTATAAGCTCAACCCCGTCTTTTCAGTTGTGAAAATGCACAGAAACATGAGAATGAAACGGCACAATACATTGATGACACCACTGAGAATAAGCACCTACTGGACATAACATTAGTACTCGGTGCGCAAAAGGCCATCACTCAGGTTGACATTGGCCCGCGCATGGCCTTGCGTGGACAAATGGCGGCTTAATTCTTTCCGATAACCTTTTCAGAACTGTGTGTGACAAAATGTTCTTGCAGAACCTATAAGGTGGCATATGTTCTTGTGTTCATCCCTACGTCACACTATCAATCACTTCAGCGCAAACCTTACCATATGACTTCCCTACAGAAACCTAGTAGCGACTAATGGCGGACTTTTTATAGCCCTATTTCTGACGCGTCTTTAGTGCCAGGTTTGTTCTATAAAAGATCACCAAAACGTTCTAAAGTACAAAGTTAAATAGTGTTGTTCGAAATAACAGACACATTACTGGAGAAGGCAACGCCGTGAAAGGTTTTAAATGACGTCATAAGTCTGTTATGAATACAAGTATATTCCTTTGACGCCAGTCATGTCTGGTGTGATCTAGATCAGACGATTTCTTCTTGATTTATTTTACGACAATAGTGGGGGAATAAAAACAAATGCGTTATTGGTAGCAGCACAGACGCCGGTGCACACAAATAAAGACGGACACACAGCGCTTCCCGACATTAGTACGCTCTGTGGGCTGAAGTATCGACAGGAATTCTAAAGAAGAAGAATAGCACGAGCAGAAAATGACGTCACTATCAGCTTCACTTCATGGCACCGCTAGTCTCACGACGCCACGTACAATGTGACGAATTTGATGTTTCACGTCACTCATCCGAAAGGCACGCTCTTCCAAAGCTGACTGTTTTGTTCCACACAGTCTCTTTCAGGGCTGACTGTTTGATGGGAGTAAATAGTGGCTCCAAAACTTGTCAAAATGATTTGAATTCTTATTGAAAAAGTTAAAGAGGTACAACGCTGGATTACGAACTCATTCAGTATCTCCCTTTAATCCTCCCCACACCCCACCCTCCCACCCCCACTCCCCCACCCCCCACCCGCGCCTGATCCGCACGGCAATGGCACACACAAATACAAACGGCAGAATGGCACACACGAACACAGACGGCAGACACACGGCGCTTCCTGCCAGTTATACGTTCTGTGGGCTGGCACGGGCATTTTGAAGAATAAGGTGGAATGGCCCACAAAGCCTCTTCTGTTTGAGCTTGCATGCATATTCCATCTTTTCCACAATACGTTCGCAAGCATCATTAAACAAGAAAGGCAAAGCCCTTATGGCTCACGTATATGATCGATCCACACATGTCTGACAATAAGTAAAAGGACGGCTTCTGCACTAACAAAATCCATGTTTTCTCAAAATTTAATCAGTTTTCACACATCTGTGAAACCTCCGTGACCCATGACCTTTGCGATGAGTCATAGAAAGGTCTCATCGTCAGTTACCTTTATTCCAAATTTGATTGAAAAGTTTGCAAAAATATTGATAATAAGTACAATTATTGGCATTTTATACACATTTGTGGACCTCTTGTGATCCTTGACCTTTTTCGAGGGTCATCCAAGATAGTATGCATAGATAGGTCTTACAATCAGGTATCTCTGTACCAAATTTGGGTTTGAAGTTGTGAATAGTAATTGCGAGAAAAAAATAATTTCTCGTTAAATATGGCTATTTTGTTACCTATTTCCGAGTTCTTGTGACCCTTGACCTTTCCGAGGGGCTATCCAAATTAGTATGCATAGACAGGTCTTGCCATCAGGTATCTCTGTAGCAAGTTTGGGTTTGAAGTTGTGAATAGTAATTGAGAAAACACATTTCTTGTCAAAATGCTATTTTGTTACTTATTTCCTGAGCTATTGTGACCCGTTACCTTTCCGAGGGGTCATCCAAATTAGAATGCATAGATAGGTCTTACCATCAGGTATCTCTGTAGCAAGTTTGAGTTTGACGTTGTGAATAGTATTTGAGAAAAAAAACAACATCTTTTGTCAAATTATGGTGATCTTCGATCTATTTGTTGAGCTCTTGTGAGCTTGACCTTTCCGAGGGATCAAGCAAATTAGTATGCATAGAAATTCTTATCCACCAGGTATCTGTGTACCAAGTTTGGGTTTAAAGTTGTGAACAGTATTTGAGAAAAAACATCGTTTGTAAAATAAAAAATGGCTATTTTGGGCCTATTTCCTGAGCTTTTGTGACCCTTGACCTTTCCGATGGATCAACCAAATTAGTGTGCGTATAAAGGTCTTACCATCAGGTATCTTTGTACCAAGTTTGGGTTTGAATTTGTGAATAGTATTTGAGAAAAAATTACTTATGTCCAAAAATAGCTATTTTGATATATTTCCTGATCCCTTGTCACGTTCTCGTTTGTGACCATCAGACACCACTTTAATCCGGCACCACCCTTGAATTATCACGGTCGATCGATCACCTGCTGTAGGGCGTCGGGGCTAAATGGGATAATGTGTGATGTGAAACGCATCTTTACTCTAAGAACCTCAATCGCCACGGTTTCGTCGGGTTATATTCTTCCGGCACACGACGCCCTTCAGGCAACCTGGGCCTTTACACAGCCGAAAAGAATGTGCTGGACCAGTGGGATTCAAATATCTGATCATCTAAGTTTACTTCAGAGCCGTAGTAAAGAGCGCAACTCCACGGCGGTGGATTCGTCGTCGATCGCGGGCCACAACGCACAGTGTCATAGGTGAAAAGTGAATACTTTCATACATATGCATGTACACAAATCTTCCAACCAGGGTCACTTTTGGTATACATGTGTCAAGTTAGTGCCGCAAGTGTAAGTGGGAGCTCAATGTAAGGATAATGCAGAGAATAGCCCAACGAAAAAATAAACATGCTTAGAAAAGGCAGTTACAACACAGTTCATTAACCAATTCAGTGCTACTTGACGCAGGTTGTGTTTCTGTAATCTTCGTTATTGAAACACTCAATGACCCTAGATGTCCTACGGACACGGATTCAAAGGCATAGATCCTCATGAGCCCCCGCAATTGCGGGGGCTCATGAGGATCTATGATCCATGCAGTTGGTTCGTATTCAAACTTTCTCGTCACTGAAAGGGTTAATATTTCCGAAATATTAATAAATTGTCTTCTTTAAAATAGATAAACAAACAAGTATTTAATTCATTACTCATCTTGTAAGTGTGAAGAACGATAGCTTGGGCTACTAAGCTAATACCCTGACAAACGTGAACATGAAAACTTACTTGCAGTTTCTGTCCATAATTCCAGGATTCTACCTTCGCATTGTAATGTTCTCCGTTAGTGTACGCTGTGTGAATCAGCAGCTGAAACAGCATTGCAGACTGCATCTCAAAGGATATCCTAGGTCTAAGGAACGGAGATATACACACAAGAAAAATCAAAATAGCACACCACTGTCCACAGATTACAAGCCGTGGTAACGTTTTAATAAGATGGGATGACTCATGCCCACAAAGTCTCTTGTTATCAGTAATTATTTGATACTGGTCACAAAAAGGTAATTGTGGTACAAAATAAATAGTCCATAAGCTAGGAAGGTCTACCGTGCACCCCACCCCCCACCCCCCACAGTACTCAATAAGATGGGTATCAAAGTGTTCCTTAGTATGTCCTGAGATGTTTAAGCCATGTTCCCCGAAAATCCTTAGGAACACACCAGAGATATAGCCGATGGCGCACATGTACCCCCATTCACGCTCTTCGCAGCTGCTAAAATGAGGTTGAGAAACATTTTCCTCTAAATAAATCAGAATTCAGTCAGCCCAAATCAGGCAATATTATGTTAAGGCACACCTTCTGCATCCTCTGCAAAAAACAGAATGAAAAAAATATTGAATCTCTGGCTCACAGTGAAGGTATTTGTGCACCCAGTAAACGACCATTTCCGCGAAATCGCAAAAATAAAAGACAAAAATAATGTGTCAGATGCCTTCATACATTTTCTATAGCACCGACAGTCTATTTTCAGGTTTACATCATTACAACAGGATGTTACAATTATTATAAACTTAACTAGGTGATGCTGTGGTCACTGTGAGTGCCACAGTGGTTGATTTTGTATCCCTACCCCCAAGTTGTAAAAATACACAAAATTAATTAGAAAAAATTACTTAAGTTATTCCATTTCATTTTGACCTCTCTTTACCTATTACGTTTCAATAATGTGAGCACAAAGTGCAAGAAAATAAGAAAAGTCGGCATCCTTTATGGTACGTTCGTGGTGAATGATAGCTTTTTCCCATTTAAAATTGCCGAATTGGGAAACATACGTTGTTTCTGATGCCCTCAGAAATTTTGTATACAACTGATAGGTCTTTTTTAAGTTATGTTGGTTAGGATAGAGTACCATAGTTACTCCCAACCTGATTTTATGATGCTGTGATGCATTTAGGGGCCACAGTGGCTGAATCTGCTGCCCTACCCCCATTTTACCTGTACGCAAAGGAACGAAAAATGATCATAACAATTGCTCCTCTGTTTAATATTTTTGTTGCCAGTTTTCTTAACAAAATATGCATATTGAGCATAAACATTTGTGATCATTTCATTAATTTCAATGTGACCCATCAATCTAATTGTAATTCTTTTTATTTAAGGCATGCTTAACAGGGGCTGCCGCTGAAGCTTCTACCGTCTGCACACTTAGCAGTCTTGTTAAATTCGGGGAAGGTATACCTCAGGGAGATGTTGTGTCTGATGCTGTTTTTGGTCTACATTAATGACATCAGTACAACAGTACCAAGGTTCGTCTCGAACATCCTCCATGTGGATGACTTTGCAGTGTAGAGCGCAGCAGAACATAAAGAAATGGCATCCTGCAGAATCCAGGATGCTGTCAATAGAGTCAGCAGCTGGACTGAAGGAGGCCACTCAAACTGAGCTAGACCATCTCTTTCAATCAGAAGGAAGAGGTCAGCTCAAAACCGGAGACCTTCCAGTACCAACTTTACTCTCTCTCTCTCTCTTGGCTTGACTTCGCGAACGAAGATTTTATAGGAGTTGCCCACGACGTCTGCAGGCTTGTTCGTGGCTGCGGAGGCCAATCCGAGACAGGCAGGTTCGACCGCAGTGGCTGCAGGGGAAGGTCTGGCCAGGGTTCTGAGCTGCGGCATCTCTGTTTTTTCTCCTGAGCCGCTTGTCCTTAAGGCTAGCTCTGCGAGAGTCCTCAAAGGAGACAGCTGCCTTGTAAATGGTGGAGCGCCAGGTGTCACGGTCCGCAGCAAGCGAAGACCACTGGTGGTGGTCGATTTGGCAGGCACCAAGTGACTTCTTGAGACAGTCTTTGTATCTCTTCTTTGGTGCCCCTCTGTCACGGTGTCCAGTAGCAAGCTCGCCGAACAGGGTGATCTTTGGTAGGCGATGATCCTCCATCCTGGAGACATGCCCCGCCCAGCGGAGCTGTGTCCGCAGCAGCAAAGCCTCGATGCTCACAGTTTCAGCCTGTTCAAGGACCTCGACGTTGGTGACATAGTCACTCCAGTGAATGCCCAGGATGGTACGCAGGCAGCGCTGGTGGAAGCGTTCGAGGAGTCGTAGTTGGCTGCGGTAGAGGGCCCAGGACTCGGAACCATACAGCAGGGTGGTGAGGACCACAGCTCTGTACACGCTGATCTTGGTGCCTGTTTTCAGCTGTTGATTGTGCCACACCCGCTTGAAAAGTCGCCCGAAAGCACTGTTCGCTTTTGCCAGCCTGCTGTCAAGCTCCTTGTCCAGCTTGGCGTCCGACGTGATAATGCAGCCAAGGTAAGTAAACTGGTGCACTGACTTTAGTTCAGACTCGCCAATGGTGATGTGAGGAGGGCGATACACTGTCTTGGGTGCCGGCTGATGGAGGACCTCTGTCTTTTTCAGACTGACCTCGAGTCCAAAGAGCTGGGCAGCATCTGCGAAGCAAGACGTGATGCGCTGCAGGGCTCTCTCTGTGTGTTAAACGAGGGCAGCATCATCAGCAAAAAGCAGCTCACGAATCAGTTGGTCTAGGGTTTTCGTGTGGGCCTGCAGTCGTCTGAGGTTGAACAGGCTGCCATCGAGACGATACCTGATGTACACTGCATCGTCATCATCGAGGTCCACTGTGGCCTGCTTCAACATCATGCTAAAAAAGATGGTGAAGAGGGTCGGTGCCAGCACGCAGCCATGCTTTACGCCGTTGAGAATAGGGAATGGTTCTGAGAGGTCATTGTTGAGTCTGACCTGGCCTTGCTGGTCCTCGTGTAGCTGGACAATCATGTTGAGGAACTTTGGGGGACAGCCAAGTCGCTCCAGGATCTGCCACATGCCTTGCCTGCTCACAGTGTCGAACGCTTTTGTTAGGTCGACAAATGTTACGTACAGCCCTTTGTTCTGCTCGCGGCACTTCTCCTGTAGCTGTCTCAGCACAAAGACCATATCGGTGGTGCTCCTGTTTGCTCTGAAGCCACACTGGCCCTCTGGGAGTTGGTCTTCAGCGATGGCAGGTACCAGCCGATTCAGGAGCAGCCTTGCAAGGATTTTCCCAGCAATGGACAGCAGGGTAATTCCCCGATAGTTGGAACAGTCAGACTTCTCGCCTTTGTTCTTGTACAGGGTGATAACGACTGCGTCACGGAGATCTTTTGGTAGTGTTCCTTCCTCCCAGCAGCAGAGAAAGAGGTCATGGAGCTTGTTGTGCAGTGCTGTGCCTCCATGTTTCCAGATCTCTGGCGGTATTCCATCAATGCCTGCTGCTTTGCCACTCTTGAGCTGGTGGATGGCTGTGAGGGTCTCTTCAGCGGTGGGCGGTTCGTCCAATTCAACCTTTACTGGGAGGTGTGGGATTTGTAGGACGACTGCTTCTTGAACAGTGCGCTCAGCGCTGAAGAGGCTCTGAAAGTATTCCGACCAGCGGTTCAAGATGGAGGTATTATCTGTGAGGAGTGCCTGGCCATTCGCGCTTCGCAGGGGACTTTGTACCAGGTGCCTGGGGCCATACACTGCTTTCAGTTCCAACTTTACTGGCAACAAATAAATTACTGGATTCAGGTAGAGGCCTCACATCGAAGCCATGGAAGCTAGAGCTGCAAAAAAAAAAAAGTCACTGATGAAGAAACTGGTGGGGACCACATTGGCGCAACTTACAGCATCCAGGCACAAGCAAACACCTGCTCGGTCAGACCAATAGTGCGGTACCAAGATACATCGACAACATGAAACACTGCCTGCAAAACCCAAAAAGCCAGGCTTGATAAGATGCAGAACATGGGTCATTCTCATGATGCAGTGACATTCTTAAAGCCATCTGGAGCACCCCAATTTAGGAAATGGAGGACATTGGAGCCACTGGAACGCAGAACAGCACACACGATGAAGACTTACTAAACACCGACAGCATGGGAGACTACAGGAGCAGACCAAGAACCGTCAGAAACGCCCACGTCTGAACCGCCAACTCAAGGTCCTGCAAAAGGGCTAAAACTGACGTCTTGGAACCAAGCCCAAAGATTTGTGAACAGCTCCCTTCAAATACCTGGACATCTCGAAAGAGCCTTCATCATAAACAATGTTCCAGGACTCTTTGCCAAAGGTCTCGGCACTACACAAAGCCAGCTTGCTGGAGGTTATGCACAAGCGCTACCCTCACAGCAGCTGTGATACCGCACAAAATGCTACGCGGAATGAAGAAAGTGGCATGTACATCTTTTGTGCACTACTACCTCCCTCTCCTTCCCAGCTGGCGGCAGCAGCTCCAACTATCGTCCAGATCTGCAGGTGCTCAACACAGCAGCAGAGCACTAGCTAGGGAAAGAAAAGCTTGATCCACTGATCTCACCAGGAAGCTTCAAGATAGACTGGATGCCGTGTCCACAAAATAGTGCTATAGTGGATTCCAGTGCATTCTGGTCTAGCTGGGAATGGAGAGGCTGACAGCCTGGCCAAAGCAGGCGCCAGAATACCTAAAGATCACAACCTCTTGTAAAGAAACCAAGACACTACAACAACAAAGTGATTGGCAACAGCAGAATGGCGGCTGCAGCCCGTGGGCAGATGACATCAACAAGCTGAACAGGGAGAGCCAGGCCACCATCTTTCATCTACGCACTGATTACTCTGGACTGGGTCCACACTGAAAAGCAGGAACGAAGTTCACAAACTTTTCATAAACGTTTCACAAACCCAAACTGAAGCCTGAAGGTTTACACACTTTAACTAGATCACTATGTATCAGCAATTATTTGAAGCTTCCGTGCCTAATGCATGAAGAGATACCAAAATAAAAAAAACGCTTAGCGAATGGCGGAGCTCGGTAGAAGCTAAAACAACCAATCAGAATGTTCGGCAGAAAGGTCATGCAGTCACTTTATAATCAGAGCTAAATATAGACCACTTGCAACAAGCGTCAGCATGATCGTTCGCAATGGATTAGTCACAAATTGGGGGAGAAAAAAAGAAGTAGACAAAAGTTTGCCAGCACGTTGTCATTTTTTACGAACTTTCACATACTTTAAGGAAAAGGACTGAAATTGACAGACTTTCCAGGGCCCTGAAAAAAACTTGTCATTTTTTGACAACTTTCACAAATGTTCACAGATCGTAAGGACCCTGCTGAACTCACCTCGTGAGACTGGGTCATGCGGAAACAGCCCTATGCGAATTTGGCGTAGAAAATCAGTCTCCTTAGCACATTCTCCAAACATGTCCATACAGAGAAGCGGTCTGCTGGCAATTATGACCAGAAGACACGCCCCTGTACACCAAACTCTGAAAACATGCTGCCTAGCTCTTGACAGCTCAGTTATTGGCAGACAGAACAATATAAGATTTAAAGACGGCCATAAAAAAATTGAACGTTGCAGAAGGTGGAAGTGGAGATCTCGTGGTGGACATGTGGAAACTAAGTATTTTGATAACATTGTATTGGCTATTAGGAACCATAAAACTTTATTACGCATATTCATATTTACACATTTCTAGACGAAAATAAATGAAAGGAAAAGGGGAGACCGTACTAGATCCGCCTTACGCTAGGTAAAATATTGCCTAAAAGACCAGCCAGTTAAAAATAATTACAATTAAATTGATGGGTCACATTGAAATTAATGAAATGATCACAAATTTTTATACTCAATATGCATACTTTAAAAACAACTGGCAACAAAAAATATTTAAACAGAGGAGTATGACGTAAGCAATTTTTATGATTATTTTGCGTTACTTTGCGTACTGGTAAAATGGGGGAGTAGGGCAGCAGATTCAGCCACTGTGGCCCCTAAATGCATCACAGCATCACAAAATCAGGTTGGGAGTAACTGTGGTACTCTATCCTAACCAATAAACCTAAAAAAGGACCTATTGATTGTATACAAAATTTCTGAGGGCACCGGAAACAACGTACGTTTCCCAATTCGGCAATTTTAATTGGGAAAAAGCTATCATTCACCACAAATGTACCGTAAAGGATGCCGACTTTCCTTATTTTCTTGCACTTTATGCTCACATTATTGAAACTCAATAGGTAATGAGAGGTCAAAATGAAATGGAATAACTTAAGTAATTTTGTCTAATTAATTTTGTGTATTTTTACAACTTGGGGGTAGGGATACAAAACCAACCACTGTGGCACTCACAGTGATCACAGCATCACCTAGTCAAGTTTATAATAATTGTGACATCATGTTGTAATTATGTAAACTGAAAATGGACTGCCAGCGTTATAGAAAATGTCTGAAGGCATCTGACACATTATTTGTGTCTCTTTTTGTGATTTCGCGGAAATGGCCGTTTGCTGGGTGCACAAATACCTTCCCTGTGAGCCAGAGATTCAATATTTTTCATTCTGTTTTTTGCAGAGGATGCAGAACGTGTGCCTTAACATAATATTGCCTGATTTGGGTTTCTGGAATGAATTCTGATTTATTTAGAGGAAAATGTTTCTCAACCTCATTTTAGCACCTGCGAAGAGCGTGTATGGGGGTACCCTTGCGCCATCGGCTATATCTCTGGTGTGTTGCTAAGGATTTTGGGGGAAACATGACTTAAACATCTCAGGACATACTAAGGAACACTTTGAAACCCATCTTATTGAGTACTGGGGTGTGCACGGTAGACTTTCCTAGCTTATGGACTAAAAGACTGTTTTGTTTTGTTTTTCAGCATATTGAATCAACCTGGTTTCAGAACTAATTAGAAAACAAGCGTGAGGTCAAATTGTTTTGCGGCATAATATTGAATTTAGTCGTCAACTACTTGCAAAGATTCTATCTAACACTTCACTACGACACTGTTGTTTAGGGCTTAACGTGTTGTTTTTCCACGACGAAGGTAATTTCAAAGAGGGTTAGTGAGTTATTTGGGCTTAACGCCGAGCAGGCGACTAAGGCCATCTCACGGCGGGATTTCAAAGACGGGGCACCGAAAAGAGGACTGTACAAATTTTGACTCAGCTGAGTTCGAACCCACGACCTTTCGAACGAGGATCGAACGCTCTAACACTGAACCACCCATTTACCCGCAGATAGAAGAGATATAACAAGAAAGGCAAAGTCCTTATGGCTCACGTGTATGACTGTTACGATTGTGGTTGTGTTGTTCTGTGAGAACGGTCATGCATAAATCGTAGGAAACGATCCTATATTTATTTGAGCTATCATGATTACGAATCACGTACCTTTTCAGTGAATTTCACTTTCGTTTACGAATAGTGCGGTGTTGATTATCTGTTGCCGCACGGAGTTGAGTCACGAAGAGTCTAGAAGCAGCTCGAGTATTCATTTGTTTACTGCGCGCGTGTAACTTAGCGTTCAGTACTAGTGCACTAATCGCGTGTTTTCCAAATATAGCGGGCAAGGTCGTGACCTGCCTGGCCTACTTTTGTGTGACATCGTGGCGCGCCGGTATTTTTCCAACATAGGGGTTGAAAATAGCAGCCAGATTCTCACAGAACATTTCAGTGAAAGGTTTATTCATTGATATTTAGGAGTTTTAGTTGCGTATTTTGTTCTGATTGGTTGTGTTATACGAATTTCCGCGATCTTTCTGGAAAGCCTGTTATTATAAAAAGATCGTGTTAGGAAGTAAGTACATTGTCTTGCATTTGTCAGTTATAGAGACACAGTTAGCGTAGGTACGTGGCCCGTGTTGGGTGTACATTGTGTGAGACGCTGTGTGTGAGAAATTTTGTGTCGGAGTGTGGACATCGCCAAGAGACATTGTATCAGTAATTGTGAATTTGGAATTGCATTGTGTGGAGATCGCATCGCTGAATTAAAATATTGTTGGGAACTGTTTCTCCAGTAATGTCTACATCCTTAAGCCACGGTTGACGGATTGCAGCTGAATGAGGGTTATTTAAAAGAACCTTACGTGCGTGCGTCTGGTGTGTTTATCATACTGCGACTACAACCCCACCACGTAACATTTTGGCACCTCCGACGGGACCTCTTCAGTTGGTCCAGTGGAAAGGGTAGCAGGAGTAAACAGCCAGCAGTAAAAAGCAGAGATGGCGACATCGCAGATGGAGACATTCCTGAAAATTGGAAAGGAATGTGGACTCGAAGGAGCTCAACTCCTCGAGTTTGTAAAGGAGAGAGAAAAGGAGAGACTAGAGAAAGAAGAAAAGAAACGAGAGAGAGAGAAGAAAAGGAGAGACTGGAGAGAGAGGAGAGAGAAGAAAAAAAAACGAGAGAGAGAAGAAAAGGAGAGACTGGAGAGAGAGGAGAGAGAAGAAAAGACGAGAGAGAGAAGAACAAGAGAGATGGTCGAGAGAATAAAGAGCGAAAGAACGTGAAATCAGGAAACTTGAAATCCAAGCAGAAGAAGCAGAGAAACAGCGAGAAGAGGCGGAGAGGCAGCGACAACACGAAATCCATTTGAAGCAGATGGAAATTGAGGCACAGAGCCAGAGAGCTAATGAAGCAACAGCTTTAGCCAGGAGAAAGCAAACAGCCCGTGCGCCAAAGTTACCACCTTTCGCAGAAAACTCAGACAAGATGGACGCTTACCTAGAGCGATTCGAGCGCTTCGCACGTAGTAACAATTGGAAACAAGAGACTTGGGCTATCAAACTGAGTGCACTTCTAACTGGCAAAGCGCTTGAATTTTACACCCGTTTACCAAGAGAAGAAGCCGAAGATTATACGCAGTTGAAAGCCGCCCTGTTGAGACAGTACGACTTCACTGAAGAGGGTTACAAAGCGACGATTTCGAAACTCAAGCCTGAAGAAGGAGAAACACCCGGCCTATTCATTGAAAGAATCAGAAGCTACCTGGAGAAATGGATAGAGCTGGCTGGCTTAAACAAAGAGTACCAGGACCTGTGTGACCTCATCATCAAAGAACAAGTCTTCAACGCATGTTCTAAGGACCTGGCCGCCCACCTCAGAGAGCAAAAAGACCAGTCCCTAAAGGCCCTGGCAGACTTCGCTCAAAGATACCTTGACGCCCACAACATGAAGTTCGGGTCCAGTAAGCCGCAGCGTGTGTCTGCACCAGCAGAGGAAATCCACAATGTCAGAGACACCCCGAAATACAAGCCAGTGGAAAACCTGACATGTTTTCTATGTGGAAAGAAAGGTCACAAGGCGATACGGTGTCCTTCTAAAGATGTTTCTCGAGACAACAACATTAGAAGATCCAACCAAGATCGCGGGATAGCAGGCAGAAGCAGTACCACGTCTCAACACAGAGCCGCCGCTGTATTAGCCAATGATGTGACTTCATCCAGTGACTTTGAGTCTAGAGAAAGGCAGGCGACACCGGAGCTGATTGAATCTTTTAGAAAGAATGGACGCATCCCAGTAGGAGATGGGGCTACATTCTTACCAGTCTCAAACATCGCGCTGCCTGAGAATAAAGTGCCGAATATGCCGGTGGTGTCGGGATTCGTCGGCAAAGCATCAATGAGAGTGAGAGACACTGGTTGTAGTTGCGTCATCGTGAGGGAAGACCTAGTAACTGAAGACCAGAAGCTGCATGAATGGACCACCCTCATTTTGGCCGATGGTACTGGGAGAGTCACCCCTCTTGCCAATGTCAATGTCGACACTCCGTACCTGAAAGGAGAGGTGAAGGCGTTGTGCGTGAAGACACCAGTCTATGATCTTATCATCGGAAATGTTAATAGTGTCAGAAATCCAGACGATCCAGATCCGCAGTGGAAACCTGAAACCTGTGCAGTTACGAGAGGTCAGGAAGAGAAGAGTCACCATACCATTCCTCTAAACGTGACCGACAACACACAAGTAGTAACGATGATGAGAGACACGTTAGAAGAAGAGAAGCACAAGGCGCTGGAGCAAATGCAGAATCAGGTGGATGCGACCGTGACCAGCGAGCGAGAGGAGCTGGAGGCGGAACAGCGAGCAGCCGCCCAACGTTTGCAGCAAAAACGGACGCAAGAGTTGGATAGTCTGCAGCACGATGCCGAGTGCCATCGCGATGAACAGATCGGGCCACCGAAAATCCAGATAACGATCGACACGAGCGAGACGGAGCTCCTCTGAGTCAGGAGATATCAGAGCTACAGGAGAAGGAGAGGAAGAAACAGAAGCTGAGAGTTCAAGCTACGGAGTCGGAACATTGGTTTACACTTGACCCAGGAACAACAGACACCGTCCAGCACGAGGTCATTTTGACATCGAACGAGCCGGTTCGCGACAAGCCAAGTCATCTATTTCATAACAGCATAGTTCGTGGGCTGAGAGAAGGACTGAGAGAGAATGTTGGGGAAATGTCGGACCCGGAAGTCGACACAGATTCCAGATTACCAGTGGTCATTGGGAATAGATCAGAAAGATCTAGTATGGTGTGTGGGGACTTTTGTACTCTCTGTGGACCGACGGCGTTTGACCCAGGACCGCTGACCCTTGAACTCTGTGAACTGTGAACTGTAACTTGTGATTTAGTGTTGTTCCAGGTGAACTTTGATTTTGATTTTCGTTATATCAAGGGTTCGCAGAATTTCGGAGCAGATTACCTGAGCAGAACAGTTTAAATAAACATTTTGTGTCCAGAACAGTTTCAAAGAAATGTTTAGTTGTACATGAGAATTTAAAGGGACATATAATATGTGATCAGGACAGTTTAAAGGAACATATCTTTATTCGGGACAGTTTAAAAGAACTGTGAGTTAATTATTTTTGTGTAGTTGATTTGATTTTTATTTTGATGTGAAATTTATATTATTTATGGTTTTGTGTAGGTTTACACAACCACAACCGTATTTTTTAGGTTTGAGAAGAAATGTTTGTGAAATTTCGTTCTAAAAGTGGGGGGGGGGGGGGGTAATGTAATGTTACGATTGTGGTTGTATTGTTCTGTGAGAACGGTCATGCATAAATCGTAGGAAACGATCCTATATTTATTTGAGCTATCATGATTACGAATCACGTACCTTTTCAGTGAATTTCACTTTCATTTACGAATAGTGCGGTGTTGATTATCTGTTGCCGCACAGAGTTGAGTCACGAAGAGTCTAGAAGCAGCTCGAGTATTCATTTGTTTACTGAGCGCGTGTAGCTTAGCGTTCAGTACTAGTGCACTAATCGCGTGTTTTCCAAATATAGCGGGCAAGGTCGTGACCTGCCTGGCCTACTTTTGTGTGACATCGTGGTGCGCCGGTATTTTTCCAACATAGGGGTTGAAAATAGCAGCCAGATTCTCACAGAACATTCCAGTGAAAGGTTTATTCATTGATATTTAGGAGTTTTAGTTGCGTATTTTGTTCTGATTGGTTGTGTTATACGAATTTCCGCGATCTTTCTGGAAAGCCTGTTATTATAAAAAGATCGTGTTAGGAAGTAAGTACATTGTCTTGCATTTGTCAGTTATAGAGACACAGTTAGCGTAGGTACGTGGCCCGTGTTGGGTGTACATTGTGTGAGACGCTGTGTATGAGAAATTTTGTGTCGGAGTGTGGACATCGCCAAGAGACATTGTATCAGTGATTGTGAATTTGGAATTGCATTGTGTGGAGATCGCATCGCTGAATTAGAATAGTGTTGGGAACTGTTTCTCCAGTATTGTCTACATCCTTAAGCCACGGTTGACGGATTGCAGCTGAATGAGGGTTATTTAAAAGAACCTTACGTGTGTGCGTCTGGTGTGTTTATCATACTATGACTACAACCCCACCACGTAACAATGACCGATGCACATATGTGTGACCTTTATGACAATAAGTAAAGGGCTAGCTTCAGCAATAGCGAAATCAATATTTTATCAAAATTTAAGCATTTTTCATACATCTGTAAAAACCCTGTGAACTTTCACCTTAGTGATGAGTCGACTAAATTAATATGCATAGAAATGTGTTGCCATCAGCAAACTTCACGCCATATTTGATTGAAAAGTTTGCAAAACTTTGATAAAAACTATAATTCTATAATTTCACACATTTACCGACCTCTTGTGACCCTTGAACTTTCTGAGGGGTTATCTAAATTAGTATGCATAGATAGGTCTTACCATCAGGTGTCTCTGTACTAAGTCTGGGTTTGAAGTTGAAAATAGTATTTAAGAAAAACTTTTTTGTGGTCAGAATATGACTTTTTAAAACCTATTTTGGGATCATCCCATGCCCTTTGCCCTTTGTGATGGGTCAGCTAAATTAGTAAGCATATAAAGGTCTTATCATCAGCTACCTTTGAGCAAAACGTGATTGAAAACATTGCAAAAATGTTGATAAAAGCTACAATTCCATAAAAGAAAAATATCATTTTACACACATTTGCCAAATTCTTGTGACCCTTGACCTTTCCGAGGGGTCATCCCAAAAAGTAATTAGCATGCACTGATAGTTTTACGATCAGTATATTTGTACCACGTTTGGGATTGAAGTTGCGAATAGTATTGAGAAAAAAAATCTGTTGTCAAAATAATTTTTATCTATTTCCTTATCTCTTGTGACCCTTGACCTTTCCGAGGGATCAACCAAATAAGTATGCTTACGGAGGTCTTACCATTAGGTATCTATGTACCAAGTTTGGGTTTGAAGTTATGAATAGTATTTGAGAAAAAAATAATTTTGTCAAAATATGGCTATTTTTTACTTTTTTCTTTATCCTCTGTGACCTTTGCCTTTGAGAGAGGTCACTCAAATTGGTATGTTTAGAAAGGTCTTGCTGTTACGATTGTGGTTGTGTTGTTCTGTGAGAGCGTGCATGTGTTGATCGCAGGTAGTGATCCGATGTTTATTTGAGCTATCATGATTACGAATCACGTACCTTTTTAGCAAGATTCGCTTTCGTTCACACAGAGAGCGGAATTTATTGTTTTGATACACGAAGTTGATTCCAGAAAGTTCGGAAAGCCGCTCGAATACTCATAGTTGTTTTCTGTGCGCGTGAAGTTAACGGTCAGCATTGTGTTAAGAATAGTCGTGTACTTTCCAGAGGATGCGGGCAAAGTCGTGACCTGTCTGACATACTTTTGTGTGACGTCGTAAGGCGCCGGGATTTCCCAACATAGAGGTTGGAAATAGCAGACAGTTTGTTGTAGACTATTCTAGCAAATTATTTTTCATTAATATTTATGAGTTTTATTACGTATTTTTTTCTGATTGGTTGTGTTGTATGAAGTTGCTCGATTATTCTGGAAAGCATACCACTATAAAAGATCGTGCTAGGAAGCACGTGTGTACATTGTTCAGTTGTAGAATTGCGATGTAACAGCGTCGGTACATTGTTCAGTTGTATAATTGCAGTGTGTCTTAATC